>JANHGB010025966.1:0-13597 GCA_026283785.1 Coracopsis vasa
AGTTAAGTCTCTTCTGCAGCTAACTGGAGCACCTACCTCACCCCCAAAGTTGTTTGTGGGCAAACCTTTGCTGAGCCTGGGCCTCAGCATGGCTCCAGAGCTGGAGGAAACCTGTGTCTCCCCGCGGTGCTAGGTGCAGGCTTGTGTGATGAAGACTTTCCCAGGTGGGCTCATGGGGGTGTTTGTTATCCACCCACAGACCTTGGCGTTGTCTCAAGTCCTCTTGCCTCTGCCCAAACGCCTCTGTCTAAGCACCTCTGTCTGGTTTTTGTAGTGTTTGAGCTATGGTCCTTATACAGTGTGCCTCATGGTACCTGGGTTCTTAGTGTTCTTTGTAATAACATTATATTATCTATTGTTGTTTGAGTAAGTGGTAAAAGGTGGTCACTTAGAAGAAAGACAACATACATTAGCACTTTCTTTATCAAGGCATGTTTTCTTTTAGGTCTACCTTGCAGTTCACACTTACATTGAGTACAGTGTCTATAACATGAAGTGCAAAGAATACATGTGAAAATTAGAGAAATATCTACTTCATATTTATGCAGTGGTAATTTTTTAAGCAATTTGACTGAATTTCGTTAGGGGAGAATTTAATGTACTAGAAAGTAGTATTTGTATGTAAAATTCCCAGTACTTTGCTGCTTTCCCTAACATAAAGTTGAGAATATTTAGATAATACAAAACCAAACCTTCTTTATCAGGCAAAATTTTTATTTCTAATCTTTCAGTCACTCTTAAATGCTTCTCAGAAAGTTTTGTTCTAAAACTGTTATCAGTTTTCACTGTAGATGACTGTTGTGTTACTGAATTCCAGACAAATATTAGAAATTAATCTGTTTTGAGATGAGCATCTTAGCTATGTAAAGTATACATAATATAAATATGGTTATTACATAAGCATAATATATACATATGAAACTATATACATATAAACCATTGTATTTTATATATGATTATATACAATTTATGTATAATAGGTATAATACATAAAATAGATTATTATAGGCATTACCAACATAAGATAGTCACATATTTTTTATGATGTAGTAGTGGTATATTGTCGTCAGAAATTAGGAGGCTGAAAACTGGCTAACTGAAGAAAACTGTGGAGAAGCTAAGATTTTTGTATTTCATTGAAGACACTTAAGAGTGCATAAGGATAGGACATGAAAGAATACTAATACAGTACATTATTTATGTATGATGATAATCATCATATTCATGTTTGCAGATTCAGGAAATTTTTCAGTAACACAGAGTGGTTTTCTGCAATGTTTTAAATATTATTATGGGTTAGGTGTAACTGTAATATTTACATTAACTGTATTTTAGATATCTGATATCCATGTTACTGGAGAGTCAGAGGACATGTCTGCTAAAGAGAGACTGCTCCTGTGGTCGCAGCAAACAACTGAGGGTTATGCTGGAATACATTGTGAAAATTTCACTACCTGCTGGCGTGATGGAAGATTGTTTAATGCCATCATTCATAAATACAGGTGAGTAATCTGTTCTCTTGGAAAATGTTCATTACAGACTTTTAATGTACGTAGAAAGAGGGCTCTGTATTTTTATGACTGTAATAGCACTGCAATTGTGGAGATGGCACTGGCTCTTCCTGGACAATTCACTGCTCTTTGCAGCCAAAGGATGCCTGTTAGCCCTTGTGAGCCCTTCCTTCCTCAAAGAAGCATCTTCATGAATCCTGCACATCTCCCATGGGACATCTCCAAGCTGCTGAGAAGAATGTCCCCAGGGTTCAGTCTTCTCCACAGTCCCTTTTTGTCATACTTACCTTTAAGAATAGGCAGGATAGAGTCCAAAACTGCACTGCTGGTAAAAGCTGTCAACTCCTGCATGATCTGAGATGTGCTTAAGATCTCTGTATTCTTCTCTGTATGGCTTTACATGGCTCCCATGGCTTTTATGGCTCCCTGGAGCCTAGAGCTTCTTCAGTGTTTCTGCTGGAAGCACAGATCTACTCTGAGATGCATCTCCTGCATCTCCAGGGTATTCTTGTGGAAAATGGTACCAGCTGGCTTGAATGTTCTCAGTTTGAGAAGGGAATTGTGTTGCTGTATGCTTTTGTGACCAGACTCTTACAAAGTTAAACAGGCATTGGTAGAACCACTGGTGGCTATGGCTAAAAGCTAAAGGATACAGTATGTTCAGTTGAAATACAGTTAAAAATGTCTACTGACAGGAGAGGATTTCTAGTTCTGGATTCTAAGTGAGAACAGGTCTCTCTTGACAAAGCTGACTTTGGCATCAGAGGAGGGAGGTTTAAGATCATCACTGTGCTCAGTGTTTCCTCTTGGTTGGTGACATCTCTCTCATTTTGTACATTTTTGGTTCCTGAAGTGAGTAAGGGCGTTTGTATCTTAGAGCGCCACGTGGGAGTGTATTCTGGCCACTGGGCTAATTAGTGTGTTCTGATTTGTCCTGTGTCCTGTGCAAGGCTTGCAACTTTCTGGGTTTTATTACAGCACATGTAGTTTGTGCTGTATGCCCTGGGGCATATCATAAAGAAGTTTGAGAGTTTATGACTTCTTTGTAAAATACTGAAGTATACCACGTACTGAAGTCCCAAGTAAGGCAGATTTGGTGTTTTCATGCAGCTCCAGGGAACAGGCCCTGAAATGGATTATTCTATTCTTGGATCTACTCTTGTGGGACCACTTGGCTCACTGTAGAAAGAAGACTAGACAGAGCCAACATACATGTGGTGTGCGGAGTAGGACACTAAAGTGAAATGGGAGATGAGTCAAGCAGATGCAGCTGCAGCCTTTTCCTCACACACTGTGTGGAGAGGCTGCAAGTATAATATACAGTGCTCTGAGTCCCAGAGAAGTTAGCTGTGGCAGTGCATAACTTCATGGTAAAATGGAGCTGCATCTGAATCAATGAGGTCTTTTTTCTGACTGTGCTTCTGTTCTGGGTAGTCAGTCAGGGAGGAGATGCATGCCAGCAAGACGGTCTTCTTTTAGTAACATTGGCAGGACAAAGGGAAATAGCTGGCAGAAAGCTAGGCTGTTTTACTTCAGGACAGAGCAGCCAAAAGAATGAACACAGCACAGGCAAGTATCTGAAAAAATAAACAATGTGAAAGATACAGAGAGATGGGAGGAAAAAAAGGAAGGAGCTTAATGAGATGGAATAATGGAAAATAGTTTCCAGAGCTTCTTCAGACTGTATGCCACTTCCATAGAGCAGTGTAGGCTTTTCAGCTCAGCAGCTAGTAGTTGTGGTACAGCTCAGTTAATAAATAATGCAGAACTTGAGTTCTGTCCCCCGGCTGTGTGAATGTTAATGCCTTGGGATATGACTAAGTACCTGCAGCTGCTTTGCTGGACCAGTGTTCCTGGCAGCGCGCTGTGAGTTTCATTCACTGTGTTTCAGTGGGGGAGCACAGGCGCCTTTGACACGAGTGTGTTGCACAAAGCAGATGATTCAACGGCTGAGGAGCAGAGTACCCATTTTGTGTGCTTCTGTGCCAGTTTAGGTTTAGCTTATCCTCTTTCTGTGCATATCTTTTCCACCTCAGGATCCCATGTGCTTCCCAGGAATGTTTACCATCCTGATCTGGTATCTTTTTGCTGGGAGAGGTAACAGATTTCTGGACTCCATCTTGCTTGTTAAATCAGTGAGACTCTTCCACTGATTTCAGTGAGCCTCTATGTTTCTTTCTTTTTCCATTTTGTAGCACTGAAACAGAGATGATAATTTCCAGCTATTGCTCACAGGATAGGAATGGTCTTCCCAAACAGTCATCTGATATTTTTAACTACAGTGTTTTACTCCAGAGAGCTCTTTTAAAGTTTGGTTTGTGTTCTGAGCAGTAAGTAGGCTAAACACTAACAGAATGTGCACATTTCTGGCAGTCATTCTCCATATGCTTTGTTTGTCCATTTTAGTAGCTCCCAGTGTGTGGATCGCAGGTGGTTTCAGGAGCTAGGGTGAGGGTCCTCTGGGTGCTGCAGGCTGATGTGCTTCACCGGGGTTGGTGACCAAGTGTGTCTGCATGAGTAGTGGGGTTGGACTGTGGTACTGCGATCACAAAGCATGCCTGTGGGTACACATCTATCAGTTGTGGTGGAGTGTGGCAGCCTGTCTTGCACCAGTTATGCCATGCTCCCTGGAGATACATCTCTTTACAAAACCACGATGCACCCTGGGCCAGGAGGAATATCCTCTCTCTGCGAGTGAGGATGTGACTTCCAGGCCTGGAAGGGATTTAAGCGTGCCCAGACCTAATTTTAGGGAGATAACGTTTAGTGCTATGACAGTAATAATCATAAGGCTCAGAAGTACCCAGGAGTGTTCGTGGTATCTAGAATTGCAGTTGTAGTGAGCGGCAGTAAGCTGTATGCTGGATAGAAGGTACACGTGTACCTATGTCAGGGCACAGCAGCGGGGGCTCCCCATGGAGGGTCCGTCAGGGCAGGGCCTGGCAGCCAGGGCCTGCCCCACCACCCCAGCCAGGAGCAGGGCAGCGGGGAGCACTGAGGCATCCCCAGCCTCAGTCCCAGCCTCAGGCATTGGCACCTCTCTGGGTGATGGGCCTGACAGGGGGGTCACAGGTAGGCTGCGCTGCTGCAGGGGCCATAGCTCAGCCAGGGGCCAGAGGCAAGAGCCCCAGCAGCTCTTGGAGGGCAGGAGCTATGCTGTCTCTGAGGTGAACCTGAGTGCAGACAGGCAAACCTGGTGCTCGTAGCCCTGACACCATGGCTGAGAGGCCTTTTCTGGATGTGCCACTGAAAACAGAATCCACACAGGTCCAGCATGATCCTTACAGTTGGTCATCTGTGAGGCAGGGAGATGTCAGTGTCCAGTTCTAGGTGACAGGTTATAATTACTTCCTTTCCAGGCATAAGCAATCTTTCTAAATTGTAAGTACGCACCAGCTTCAGGATTTCAGGAAGTTGCTGAAGCTGTGAAGAGCTGGGTGAGGAGCTGGGCTGTGAACCGGTCGACAGCGGGCAGGGAGCCTCTCCCCTCAGCAGGGCTGAGACCTCACCTGCTCTTAATGGCAGGTCAGAATTGTTTCATCTGGGCTGACGATAGTGGTCTCCATTTATTTTCTCTTTGTCCAGGCAGCGGATGCCAGCACTTTTTGGTGCAAGCCAGCTAAGATTATCATGCAGAACTGCAGGAAGAGGGCACGGATATATCATGTTCCCTGCTCCCCCAAAAGCATGTGGGAAAAGCAGGACAAGGCCAACATTTCCCTGGCATGAGTAACAGTAGTATCCACTGCAGCATCTCTAAGGAGATCAGTGAGCCAGTGGGTGAGCCAGGTTTCTCCCCATCTCCCAACCCTGTGTGCACCTACAGCTGGACTGGCAGCGCCCTGCTGCCAGCGCCAAGCCTTGGGATGCAGGATCACATGCGCTCAAGTCAGTCTCCTGAGCAGATGTAGGATATTTGTTTTCTTTCCTCTTGAGCAACAAGGGTTAGGTTGTCAGGGCTTTTTGTAAGGGCCTGCAGTCACTTTCTTTATTATTTCTCTTAAGAATATGAATGAGTTTCTAGTGATATTGCAGTGTTCTTTAAATCAAGGAAAGTAATTTTATGAGTGACAGAAATGAGAGGAAAAAATTGCGCTATTCGAGGTACTTGGCTCCATTTGCAACTTCTTTCTTCTCTTCTTTCTTCTTTTTTTTCCCCCCTCCAAATTTAGGAGAATGTAACTTGTTCTTACGTGAGAAGGTTGCTTATGTTTTCAACAGTTTCCAGTGGTCTGTGTTTATAGGGTAAGATTGGGGATTACTTGGCTGAACTTTTGAAAAGTATATAAAGCTTCTATTTTAAAATATCCTATACATGGTTAAATCCTTGGGAAACAAATGGGTCTTCATACTGGTCTCAAGAATTGCCTCAGGGGGCTCCATTGCAGACCCTGGATTTTGCTGTTATTCTGTGTAAATATTTGTTCTTACATAGAAAGACCAAATAAAATTACAAATTTAAAAGCCAGTTTTAATACTGAACATTACCAGGTTTGTTAATTGTAAGATTTTATTTAAGTGTATCAACTTTCAGACTGTTTTTTGAACCTCTACATGTTTCTTCAGATCTGTGACCAGGCCATTAGCAAAAGCTACAGGTGTGCCCAGGAGATTCAAGAACATGGTGTATGTCATCTATTATGTAATTTGCCTTTTATAACTTAATTTTTCATTGATGACGTCTGTTATTTGCTTCAATATGTTGTGTTGGAAGGAATCTGACTTCAGGCAGTTTCAAAAGTACGTGATGTTTCTTTCATACCATCATATCATATATGTAGCAAAACCCTGTAAGACAGACTTTAGAGTTTGAGACTGACTTTAATCAACGTGTAACGCCCAGATTTTCCAGGAGATACTGCTGTCTGCACACTGGGGTCTTCATCTTGCGCCTCTTACCACCTCATGTACTTCTAGTCACTAGACTGCGTTTTAGCTAAATGCTCTTCGTGTTTTCATTTTCTTATGTATGTGCCTTTCGCCCAGGAAAATGGCTGCATCCCATTATTAAAATACGTACAAACAGTTGATATCTATAGAGAATGAAGGCCACTCCTCTTTCATTAGGAGTCGTATGTCAGATTGGAGCTAGTAATTTGAATTACAGATCTACGTTATACTTTGCAGATACATTTACTTTAAAACAAAGCAAATTCAAATAAAAGCTTATCTCAAAGTAACAAACTGCTTATATTTTTGACCTCAGACTGCCCTGAGCCATTGGTACGTACGTGCAGGCAATTTCAGTGAAAAAGTGTCTGCAAATAAAATTTAAGACATAGCAAAAATAATAGCTGGAAGATTTACAGTTAAATGGCATCTATAGATGCTTTTTAAGGACAGTGGCTACTGATACTCAGAAAACAGACATGTTTTCTGACCAGTTCGTCTTACTTTCTAAAGAAAAAAAGTGAAGTATGGAGGATATGAAAATAAGATTAATGTCAAGCAGATGCTTTTGGTAAAAAATGTGCACACTCCTTTCCACATTTTATTTTTGTATTCTTACAAATTTTAGTAATAGGTAATTTTGCTTTTAGCATTTACAAAAAGAATTCCAGCAAGAGCAGTATGTTCTTGTGTAACTAGATAATAGCATTTAATGAGTAGCCCAAGTGGTGCCTGTGTGGTGAAAAACAGTGTCTGTTCAGAAAGCACTGCAAGCTCAGTTCCCAGATAAAGCCGTTTTTTAAGATCTAGTCTCAGGTGTTAGGTCTGTTCTAGTAAATGAAGTCTTGAAAGCTGTCTTGGGGTCAGTGTTGTGCCCTGAACTGGGCTTATGTATTGCCTGGGAGGGTGTGGGTTGCAATGGGCCATGGCCCTGCTATGGGAAGGACTAGCAATTAGAAAGTCATGGACACATGATCTTGCCTTCTGTCAACTTTCAGCATAGACATGTCCAGTTATATCTGGACTTCTGGTGGATTTCAGCAACCATTCAGAATGGTTAGGAAAAAAGTGGATAAACTGTGTTTAGGTCAGGCAGCAGTCTGACAAGCAAGGAGGACTGTAGTTTACACATGAAGGGTTTGAGACAAGAAAACAAACAAGGTTATTTTGTGTAATGCTATACCAAGGCTTGCCAAGACCACATGCACACAGTTGTCTAAAATTTTGGCACTACTTAACAAGAATGGTAAGTGTTAGAAGTGCTGCAGAGAGGGAAAGTGGTGTGAGTCTTCAAAAGAATGCATTTTGAGCACAAGTTTGAAGAAAAATATTTTTTACTATACTGTTAAAAGAAATGTGGGGATCTGATCCAAAGGAGTCTTTGCTACTGGTAAACTTTGTGCAAGACCTTAATGATGCCTGCAGTTTTTAAGTTGTATATGGTTTAGAGAGAGAGTGAGGAGAAAATGGTTACTATTCCCAAACAAAAGAGGAGCAGAGACTAACAGTGAATGAAGCACACAAGAGTATAGGTACACTGGGTGCTTCATGTGGGAGGAAGAGAAATAGAAGCTGCAGCAAAGAACTTGTCCCCAAGGAAACAGCAGCATGACAGCTCCATAAATGCTAGACAAAGTAAGAGAGACAAATTTTTCAGGGTCACAGTGCTTTTCTTTTAAACTATTACTTTCATAACTCCGTGCACTGTCAGGATTAATAAGTGGATGTTTTTCAGAGTGCAACAAGCTAGATTCCTGCCTGCTAAATAACTGTTCTGGTTTAGAACAAGCTGTTTCAACCTTACCCAGAACGATTTGCTTTGTATATATAGTTAATTGAACACTAAGATCCTGGCTGCGGTGCATGTGGCATCCCTCCGATGTTAAAACATGTTGCAGCTGATCAGGTACTGACATGAACACATTCCTTAAGGGGAGGGATAGCGATGCCTTAATTTGCAGTAACACGTTGGAACACCCTGGGGGAATGAATGAGAAAGAAACTAAATATTACACAGTGTCAAGCCTTAAAATGCTAGGGGATATGTTTAAAGTAAAGAGATTAGCTGGGTTTGCTAGTTTCAGCTTGCTGTTTTGTGACTTGTAATTTATTGTTACCCAGCTTTAACAAAAAGAAAATGTGAGTTTGGTTGCATTGCCCCCATCTTTCCACCTGCCTCATTGTTCAGAAGCATGGTTGTTACTATTTCCAATGGTATTTGTTATGTAGAAGAAACAAACTTGGCATTCAGAATTGACAATTTGGGAAAAGATAAACAGCATTTAGGGTGATTAAAAATATTGACAAGCAGGCATGCCTTTAATGTAACTTGCCTGAGTATGCGTATACATGTAACTAATGGGTTTAGAAATAGCAAGTAACCTCAGCTGCAGTTTAATTGAATGCACTCAGAAAAATTCTTTGATGTATCCTAGTGAAGACTGTGTCAAAATAGAAGTGGAAGCGGGCCTGCAATATTAACATCTTGTGTGGTGGTGGTGGTGGTTAGCCTTAGTAGGTATTACATGGAAGACTTCCAGGCAGTTGGGTTGATTAATTTCAGATCTGGACTTAAAATGATCCTTGTGTATACTTTGCTGGATCCTACTGTGAAGCAGCAGCTGAATGAAAGCCAACAGTCCCATACAGAGGGACCTTGACAGGCTTGAGAGATGGGCCCATGCAAACCTTGTGAAGTTCAGGAAGGCCAAGCACAAGGTCCTGCTCCTGGGTTGGGGCAATGCCAAGCACAACTACAGGCTGGGTGGAGAAGAGATTCAGAGCAGCCCTGAGGAGAAAGAATTGGGAGTGTTGATTGACAAGAAGCTCAATATAAGCCAGCAGTGTGCGCTTGCAGCCCAGAAAGCCAACTGTATCCTGGGCTGCATCAAAAGGAGTGTGACCAGCAGGTCAAAGGAGGTGATCCTGCCCCTCTACTCATTCTGTGGCATGTAGGTTTTATGTAATTCCTATTGTGAAAGCAAATTTAGTCTTAAGTGGTCTACCATTACAGCAGAGCTGAATGGCTCTTTAATGAAGGGCTTTCTGTTTCATGTCTGAGGTGCAGTAATCTATAACAAATAACACTCCCTTAGCAGCCTTTAGGTAGTGTATTCCCTACAAGGTATACAAGGAGCAGTGTAATTTTTGTGATGAATGCTTGGATAATGTTATTTTGAAAGCTAGGTTCCGACTTAAACCTTTCAAGGCAGGTTTCTCCTGGCAAGAATCCTGGCTCTATCTCATGTTATCTAAGGCTTAGTTTGTAAAGTGAGACAGATTAATGCATCGGAGTTTATTTCCCTTTAGACAAATGTATTAATTGCCAGTTCCGAATAGCAGAAGTCTTCCTTAATAGCAAAACACTGGGTAAGGACAGAGGTCAGGCCCAAGATCAAATGCTTACAGATTAGGTACAGAACATGTATTTGAGGCAGTAACAGAGAACTTTGACAACATCATTGCTGTGGCTGTCAAATGGTTAAAGAATTCTTTGGGCTTGAATGGTACTCATCCTCTGATTTTGTATTACAAATGCTGTATTAAACCCACAGAAGTTAGATGTTTATCTGGTTTTGTGACTGTACTGATAGGATTTTGTTTTGCCTTACCATAGTGAATTTCTGAAGGAGGGGTTTGTAGGACAACTTTTTTGTTGCACAAGACTTAATTTTTTAATTCTAAGGATTGTTATTGGCACAGAGAAAATGGCAAGCCTGCCAGGTATTTGCACACACTAAACAGAGACTGAATACAATACAGATGGCAATAAGTTTTTGCTAATGTGAAAAGAATCTTTTATTTAAGATCTGGAAGGATTACTGAAACTGACTTTATCACTCCTGTGAAAGAAGTGTAGACAAGAAAATGAGTACTAAAACAGTCAAAGAGAAGGTGTTTCTAGTGGCCTCATACATTTCTTTGCAATCATCAATAGCATTAATTCTTTTGTTTTGTTTGTACTTATCCTTTATTATTACTTTGCAGTAGGGACCAAATGAGCTATTTTCTCAATTAAACAAGTCATTTAGCACCTTATTTTGAGTTATGGCTGGTGCTCAGTTTCATTTGGTGGTAAAATTGGAAGCAGATGTGGCTATTCATACCAAAGAAACAAATTCTCAGGATCCCTCTGACTTCTGAGTACTGTTTAGTAGGCTTTTAAGCTTTGTTTATTGAAGAACCTGACAGTTTATGAAAGGGCTGCAGAACCTTGTCATGAAAAAGCCTCATCTTTATGCAGATGCAGTCCATGAAGTTGATGGGTACTGGTTAAATACATGAAACCATCTCTGTGCTTATAAGCTTAGGGGTTAAGTGAAGAGACATTTTTAAATATGTGAAATTTCTCTTGGGAAACCAACGGCATTCAAAATGACTTGCTGGAGAGGGAAGGAGAGGTGTGTCTTGAAATACAGGAATGTGAGTTGGGGTTAAAGGAAACAAAAATGATGTGAGATGCCACACAAATACTGGAGAGAAGAGACAAAGCAGTGCCTTCTGTTACTTGGGTTGTTGGCAGCTCTGTATGGTCTCCTGTCCCTTGTGTCACTGTGCTTTCATAGAAGGCAACAAACCACTGAGCGGACCACCAGACATATACAGGTGATTTAAAAGTAGACTTGTGTCTTCCTTTTTCCACTCTCAAATGTTGAATGAATTCTTTCTTTCCTTGTTCTTTTCCTGTGCTGTTAAACAGCAGAGATTCTGTGTCTAGAGTTAGCAGCTGCAAGACATGAGGGCCAAGCTGTTCAGTGGCTTTGTTTTGATTCCTAGGGGCAATATGTAGCAATCCTGCCTGTTCATCTGTCTTTTCTCTACTTGGTCCACTGGTGCCCAAATATTTGAGTCCACAGGTAGGCAGAAGACAGCTTCATGCACTCTCACCTGTTACTTAATTTGTGCATGTGTGTGACAGAAGCGCTGCCCCAGTGAGTCTCTCCTTTGAGATGCAGAGAACAGAAAAGTTGTTGGCTGCTTGCTTTATCTCAAGGTCATATAGTTAAGGGTGTTTGCCGCTCAAAAATGGTCTTTTTATGATGCTTCCCACTTACTCTGATGACCTGCATTTTTTAAGAGGGCTTGGTAAGCTACTGCTCCTGAGGTCTGTTTCCAGGGTACCTTTCTCGGTTGCACAGAAAGACATGGAGAGTTTCTGTACTCAGCGCAGCAGTTTCAGAGGGCATTGATGGCAGTCTAGTTTTGTAAAGCAGAGATCCCTGCTATATTACTAATTAGAATTAAATAGTCCTTTCTAAGATCGTTGTTGTCCTGGCTAGGCTACTGGGGCTAAAGCTTGTTTGTTCATTGGCCATGCAGGCACGTCCGTGCATTTAGGGGAAATATAAAAGTTTGATTGCTGACTAATATGAGTATCACTTGCTGAAAAACTAGGGAAATGTGTAATGCTGTTCACTACCTTCATCAGCAGTTCATGCAGCTTTGTGCGGTGTGCAGAGGGAAACAGTGCTGAAAGGGTATTCCTGAAATTGCAATGCCACAACCTGCCAAAATTAAGCTTTGTTCTGCCTTCTGTATATGTTACAACATAATTATGAGTTGAAATCATCTTCTGCTAGAGCAAGCTGAACATAGGTGGGATCTTAAGAGAGTTGCACTGGCAATCTCCATTATATCTCTCAATCCTGTGCAAGTTGTGGTTTCTTCCACAGTTACACAAGTTCTACAACTTGCATATATTAGGGGCCTATTTTTCCACCTTTGTTATAAATGTGATTTGCAGTTTGAAAGTTCCTTTTGCAAAGCTCAAAGATGCTACAGTTGCCAAAACCAAGAAAGTGTGGACGGAACATATGTTTTTCCTCATCTTGCTTTTTGAAATAAAAGGCATTTTCACTGAAACAGCTTAAGACAAACATCCTGAATGGAGCATTTCAGCCTGAATACTTAAGAAGTTACATAGAAGTGCAAGTTGCTTACATTCTGTTTTAAAAGAGCACAGTTAATGCTAAATACATTAATTATATCTGTTAATTATAAATAGCACTACACTCTCTGCCTGTGATGGTACTTGTCTTAGAGCATCCCTTTCAGGATGCATTTACAAGTGAAGCATTTGTATTTTTTTCCTGCTATTTGTCTTCCTGCTATTTGCCTTGTCTTTATCTTCCTGATTCTTTTCACTTGAGTTTTCCACTCATTGTGGTTTTTCACTTTATTCTGGATTTCCACTTGAGCAACATGAGGAAAAATAGGTTTGCTTTGTAAAGGGTATTTGTGTCTGCAAGAGAATTTGATTTCACTCCTTTTGAGTTTTGCATACAAGTAGCAATAAAATCAAGCCCAACAGCAAAACATTGCTTGGCAGTCTTTCAGACCATGGTGCCAATTGTCTGTTCTTGGATTTATGTTGTGTATGCTTATTTTTGTTTAATATCTACCTGAAATCAGTGAATTGCCAAATCAGAATCAAATTGTCCTGAAGTATGGTCTGGCTCGCAGAGAAAGGCTGTAAAATCTCTGCTGGATCTTTGTGCTCGTGTAAGCTTTTGATTGCGCTGAAAGCCAGACAATTTTACTCAGTAAGTCTTACTTTAAGATTTTGTAATAAAACTACTCAACTCAGTTTGTCTCTGTTTTTGGAATTCAGGTTTGTTAACGGTGGCTTAAATACATTTACTACTCATCAGACAATAGCATGATTTTTGGAGTATTATTCGAACATCTGTCAAATGTGGTCCTTTGTATTGATTTGTAGCATGGTAGGATCTATTTTTGAAATAAACACAGTAGTAAGTTTCATGCTACCAAGATGAAAGTCGGCATGGAAATTACTTTTGGGTAAATTCACACAGGAAAGAGAAAGTAACTCTTCACAGTTCCCTGCTTTACGGCAAGGACAAAATTGGTGGTGGTCCCATACTTACTCACACTCTTACGGACTGTGGCTAATTATGAGAGTGGTAACTCCATAGAGTGGTTTCTAGTTCACAGCATCTTAACAGCGCATTTTTGCCTGTGCTTTGTTTGTCGTCCAAAACTGAACATGTTCAGAGAGTAATTAGCACAGGAGCACTGTCAAATTGGAAGGATGAAGTGGGTGGGAATCTGTGGGCATGTCCTCACTTGGGCACTACTGAATCACAGATGTTTTGTGTGAAGTATTGGAATGAATGATCCTTATGAAATCTGTAGATGGCAGCAGGGTGAAGGGAACTACAGGCAGTTTTTGAGGC
>JANHGB010025970.1:0-15550 GCA_026283785.1 Coracopsis vasa
CCTGGCAGTGTTCAAGGCCAGGTTGGACACAGGGGCTTGGAGCAGCCTGCTCCAGTGGAAGGTGTCCCTGCCCGTGGTAGGGGTTGGAGCTGGATGAGCTTTAAGGGCCCTTCCAACACAAACCAGTCTGTGGTTTTGTGAAAGAATGTAATTTGATTTACTGCAAATATAATTCCTTTTCTAAAACTTTTTGGTTTAGTCCACAAGACTACATATGTACAGGTTGGAGCTTTAAGAGGTTCCAAGTAGCTGTAGCTAAATTCTAGGTATCCCAGAAAAGGGTGCTCAAAGTATTCAGCGAAGGACTTCTTGCAGGCGGAGGCCGGACTGGTCTTGCCAACAGATTCAGCAAATTTCCAAAGTACTGAATGGTTTGAATATCATAAATAATAATAAAACATCAAAATCTAGATATGGATTATCATCCCGCACAAGAACACCAGAGCATGTTTAAGATTGATGAAAAACTTACAAGTCACAAAGTGATCTACTTAAAGTATCTTCAAGCTTTGTTTTCATAAGTTTTCAAATTTAGAAATTCTAAGAGCAATTTATTGAGTGCAATAAGATAAAAGTTCTAGCACAGCCTCCCTTGAGGCTGCAACCTCATTTTAATGATCAAATGTCTCAATTTGCTAGCATCTTAAGAGCACGCTAGCACAGGGTCAGTACCATCTTGTACACAGGATTCAAGAGAAAGCCAATATATCAGTTGCAGTGTAAAGAAACAGTTAAAATATTTGTAAAAGCAGGCTCAGCAGAACTCCATCCAACAAGTTCACAATCCACCTGATCCCAGTCCAGATACTCCACAAAAGAAAGAAGATATTACTTTGGTTTTGTTTGGGTTTTATAACCATACAGGCATGCTTTGCCTACCAGAACAGCACAATATATTCTACATCACTTAAGAGTGCCATATACTGCAGTTATTTAAAACCCCACATACTTTAAAGGGTCCTTGAACAAAGAATAATACTCATTGCAGTGATCTTATTCAATACTCACTAAATTCAGGAGGACATTGACAATTTTAGATTCTTGTATTTCTCCTGCCTGTACAAACATTTTATCCTTACTGATTACAATTGCACATTATTGGGGGTTATTTTTAAAGTAACTCTTACATACACCTCATGGATATGCAGTAAGTAAAGACCAAGGAAACCAAGTAAACCCCTTCCATAAATATGAAAGCAAATAGCAACCCAGCAGGTGACACCAAACTAATCTAAATCAAATCACAACACAGCCATTACTTAATGAATTCCCCACTCCACTCTCAGCACTGTTACCAGCGATATCACTTCAGCTATTTAATAAGGCTTAACGCTACAAAATGAACCCAGATAGCAGCTATAATGTTCCTTAAAATGCTTTTTTAAAGAAAGGTAGAATTACTGGGTTTTTCTCTGAAAAGCAGAGGAAGCTTTTAAGCACGTATTTTCGCCTCCACATTTGGGGTTAAGGAGAAGTCTGTCAACTGAACTGCTGACTCTCTGGCTATGTTATAAATGTATATATATGTATTTGCAAATATGCTGATTTTGCATTCTGTCTTCCTTTGTGGAAATTACAGCTCGGTACAAGCTTACTTACTGCCACTGCTGTATACTGTATATAGTTATAGGGTTGCTTTTGTCATCTCTCTTTAACCATTCATATTAATCTTGCAAGACAACACTCAAGACCTGCTATCATCACACCACAATCAATGCAAGGAATTGTTTCAAAACCAGGTAAATCTGCATGGTAATTTTGGACAGACCCACGGTAAAAAGCTACTGCTCTGGGAATGCTATTACACTTCAAAATACATAGCATGCTTAAAACACAGGCTGAATATAATGCTTATTGAAACACATGTATAAACTCTGGCCCAGGGATTCTAAAACTTTGATACGTGAGCACCTTAGAAATACTCTATTTTCTGTTTTAAACTGAGCTCATTTAAACAGGTAAACAGGCTTTTATGACCAATTACTCATCTGTTTTAGATCTCTAAGCGTAATTAACATTTCAGCATGTTCAGATCTTTCAGCTAAACCAGTCCTTCCATTTTAACATCCATGCAATTAAACACTGCTTTGTCACAGACTCTAGTTCTTTGTCCCTTAAATATGTATCCTCTCAGAAAAACAGATGCAGAACTGTACTAAGTTGATGGAAAAACTGAAAATGTGCTCAGAATTGATGTAATGATTATAAACAAGGAGTGGTTTCTACTTAATTCATCTAGGCTGGGAAATGACTTTAAAACAGGCTTGAAACACTCTATTGTGTCCTCTGTATAGACTGCAGAGTCACCCTTCACTGTTACACAAGTGTGTTCTTTCGGGCACTGTATAAACACTAGAAATAGCACAGGCTCTGCCAGGCTGTCAGTGGGGCACAGAAGAGCTCTGCCCCAGGAGCAGTAGGACTCGGGGTCTCCCCACCAACCCCCACTCTTGCTGCCACCCTCCATCCCCACCGGACCACTCTGGAGGAGCAGAGCAGCATCCCTGCAGGACACATGCCACCAGCACATGCTGCAGCATTCCTTACAGTGCTCGTCTCCAGTTCCTGGGAGTTTGGCATTCTTCACAGACTTTAACTTAGGAAGAGCAAGACAAGGCCAAGAAAACTTCTCCCTTCATTTCTAGTGGTTGTCAGAAAAAAAAAAAAAAACAAAAAAACCCCCAAAGGTTGGTTTTCAGCATTTGTTTCTTCAGGAAATAAGATTACACTGATGCTGTCTGCGTATCTACTGTTACTCACAATAGAAAGTAAAGCAGGGTAGTGGATCACAGAAACAAAGCACCTCGCAATGAGGAAATCTGATATAAAAGGGAAAGAAAATTCTCTAGTTGCTCCCACTGCAGGAAAAACAACAGAAAAAGCACAGCCTTTGTGTCTGCAAAATCCATAGATAAGCACATTCAGAAATAACCAAACTGGGAGAAGCAGTTTCACAGGGAATTCGCATCTCCCTAGGTAGCGAGGGCTCCAACTACAAGATGGTTTCATCAGTTACCCTGTGACAGAAATCCATTCTGAAATATACACTATGTATCTTTCAAGATACAAAGATTCATAAGAAATGACAGAGTTCTCTCTTCCTGCACACAAAACTCAGCTTAGTGAAAATGTTTTAATGGCTTCTTTCCTTTCTTTAACAGAATTCATGAATGACAATTTCATCTGATGGGATGCAATAAAAGCATGCATAAAATACACAATATATTAATTTTATCAAAGTTTTTTCTTTTTTTGTTTTTTTAGAAAAACTCAGCATTTACAGCATGTGCACTGCTATAACATGAATTGCATCATCAGAATTAGGGCACCTAAGCATCAACAAGGCAGTCAGATTACCTGTATCAGTCATTGCTAAAGGCCAGAAGTAAACAATTATTGCTCAAGAGGTTATAAAATGCCTTTATTGTATCATCTCATTAAATTCCAATTCATTTTCCTTTACTTCTCTGCAAATTCCAATTTCCATCTCAGGTTCATCAGGATTTTTGGAAAGATCAGTAAATACTACAGCTGGCACTGTCAGCCCCACTGCTGCACAGAGCAGCTGCCCAAGAAAACAGCATGCACAATAGGAAGACTGGGAAGTGAAACAGTGTTTTATGGGATTAAGCAAAGATGATAGTTTCATGCAATTGTGAAGACGACCCCCTAAGAAAAAAGGGGCATGAAAAAGGAACAAGTGTATTTATATATACCAGAAGGTGTTAAAGAGCAGGGCCCTGTCCTTGTAACTTTCGGGGTGGTGGTAGAGAACATAGAAGAAAAGAAATGAGAAAGAAAAAACATTAAACTGCTTTTTAAAAGCCTTCTGGAAAGTTTTTATGAAGTAGCACCTACTGGTGATAAAGCCTCCCTAGAAAAATGCAAAGGAATGCAGGAATGGGATGATGAAACACCCTGTAATCCTTCCCTAATCTGCAACAAAACCAGATCAGCATCAGTCACCTCCTCCACACTGAGAACTTGGGGTTCAGCAGCAATGATCTCATGGTTGGGTCCTAGGTTAGCAAGCTGTGTACTTCCTGTTAGGCCCTGTTCAGGCAGAGCTAACCCACCCCCTCATCGCAGACCCTCCAGTTTCAGTCATTCTCCATCACCACCTTAACCCCGCAAGATTCCCTCCCAACACAGACCACACTCTGACACTTGCTAGAAACTGAGCTGTTGTTCAGCAACATCACACAGAAAAATACAGATAGTTATTAGTGTCACAAAAGTCAATAACCACCCACAGCCCCATTTATGTGTAACAGTTACTTTTGAATACACCAACTCCATCATTTCAAGTCTCTCATTTCACACACAAGAGCCCAAAACCAAAGTCATTTAGAGGAAAAGTTTCCTTTGAAGCCCATGCGTGAATGGGCACTAGCCTGTTCTCCCCCTCCTTCAAGCCACCTAAGAGATAACTCTGAAAAAGTATACACACACTTTTAATAAATGAAGCTTCATGTTTAATGCTTTGTTTTTCTTGTGCCTTTGCATCAGTGAGGTGGCTGGTGACAGCCAACATGGCTTCACTAATGGCAAATCATGCCTGACCAATTGAGTGGCCTTCTATGATGGGGCTACATAACGGATGGATAAGGGCAGAGCAGTTGACATCATCTACCTGGACTTCTGCAAAGCGTTTAACACTGTCCCACATGATATCCTTCTCTCTAAACTGGAGAGAGATCAATTTGATGGATGGACCACTCGGTGGGTAAAGGATTGGCTGGATGACCACATGCAGAGACCCTTAAAGCTCATACAGTTCCAACCCCCTGCCACGGGCAGGGACACCTTCCACTAGAGCAGGTTCTCTCCAAGCCCCATCCAACCCGGCCTTGAATACTGCCAGGGATGGAGCCTAACAACATCTTAGAGGTTGCCCTGTCTGCCTTTATAGGAAGCAGCCCCCAGAAGCCGAGTTCACCACCCACTGCCTGGTGTAGGTCTGAGACCAGCCTAAACAGAGAGTCCTTAAGGTCTGAAATGGAGACTCCAAAGTGAATTTTCTATTTAAAGATCAAATGAGCACTGCTACTTGACACCAATGGGGCTCAGCAGCTCTCAGTAGCCTAGCAGAACTTATAGGTCAAACTTCCTTTAGATAACTCCAGTCCAGTTCAAGAGTCTGCCTCACATCCAAAGACCAGCAGATTATCAGCAGAAGCTTTCCTCTCACTTTTTTAGAGGGAAGTCCCAGAAAAATACCCCCATTTGTTCCCTAAAACAGTGCTGAGAGCACTTCAAATTAATTATTATTAACAATTAACAAGGCCCTTAGAAATAAGTCCCAAATATCACACTCTCTCCCTGCTTTGCTCCCATCTGCCTTTGCTGGAAGTTCATCACAGACTTCAGTTAGGCTGAACTGCCATAATGCCTTTTAGAATTCCTTAAGGTCAATGAAAGATGTTACACAAGTTATTACAGCTTGTGCAAGAATAAAAAGAAAATCAGAAGCCTGGAGTGCAGAAGGGCCTGATGCTGCACCCCCAGGAGCAAGTGCAAAACACACCACACAAGGGAGCACATAACCTGAAAAGACTTACAGATGGGCTAATAAGCAACCATTCCAGGCCATTCTTACTGATTCATTTTACCCTATATCCTGTGGCTTAATACAAGTGGTTGTGTACGTTTTCCTATACTTCTACTATTAATTTTACATATGCACAAACGTTAAGTACATAAATAACCACCCCCATTAGTTATGTTTGTGTTGTTTGCTAAAGGACAAGATAGTCTCATCCTCCATTAATAATCAAAGGCAATGCAAATCTTACTGTAATTGAGAGACAAGCAAGTCCATTTATTAGTGCAACACTTGCTTTATTATCTATAACAATTCTCAAAACACACTGATAGGAAAGAGAAACAAAACAAGCCAAAATACACATAACCGTGGCAATTTTCCTTAATTCATCAGTAAAGCCTAGAACAAAATAAACCTATTTGGAATTGGTTTTACAAGGTCTAGATCTCATCAAAAGTTTCAGCAGAGCTCTGTACAGGCCTGGAGCAATGAAATACATCCATTGGAAATTGTGATCTCCCCCCACCCTTCTACAGTGTTCTATTTTCACAGGCAGGATTGATTCTGCTCAGCCAAACACCACAGCTGTATTAGCTCCAGCAAGTACAATGGGTCACCCAAATGTTGCTCTGATTGTAAAAACCCAGACAGCATCAGGAAAAGCAATGTTAAAACGCTGCTTACTGCTCAAAAATCTGGAATAAACACCATCACTTCACTCCTTCAAGCACACACCAGCAAGAGAAAGGAACACCCATTGCAGAAGCAGACACAGGCGATGCCTGCCTTACCATGCCTTTGTAAAACACTCTGATCTCAGTAGGAGGTGACCAACCGTCTTTTACTCTTCTTAATAAAACCTGATTTTATAGGATACCAATAAGGTTTGATTATTTGGGTAAAGAACCTTCCTCCAGCTCTTCAGGCTTACTGGGATGCAGGCAGTTTTAAGAACTTCAATCACTGACAATGGTGTTTAGACAGGTACAGGAATACAATAAACAACATTGCTGTGCTTGGTACAGAACTACAGTTTATTAAGGCACATGGTTGGGTAAAAAGTTAATGGACAAGGTAAGATAGTTTCCCTAAAAGCACAAACACACACACTAAAAAAAGAAATCGGCATTCATCTATGCATTTATATTCAAATCCTCCAAGTTAGGACAAAATCATTTTAAATAGTTTTCAGAACTGGACTACAGCAGGAGTATCAGAAAGAGAAGCAAATTGGGAGCTTAGTAACCAAATACAGTACAGCTTTCCCCAAAAAGCATTGCAGAAAAGGACCAGCACCACAGAAACATGCCCACTTCCTTTCAAGTTTTTATTTTCTTCGGAAAAAACCAAACACTAGGAATCCAAGCCATAACTTTAAGCTTAATCTAATCAAAAATTACATTAATTCAAATTAACTTGGGTAAAGTGCTGCTGAGATTCATGATAGGATCAAATACTACTTAAAACATGTTTCATTTTCCCTTCAGTCAGCAATGAAGATCAGATTAAATTCAGAAAGAAATGGCCAAATAAAAAGCCCCACACATGTTATTTGAGCCTGCTTTCTCCTGTTTCCCTCCAAGTTTATGAATAAGTGTTTTTGTATCCCTCTGTAGCAAACAACTGAAGAACAGACGGTATTAGATCTTAAGTTACTCTTTCCTTGATATTGTAAATGAGATGTATATTCCCATAATACAGCATCTCATTTTACCCATTACTCCCACTGCATATTTAACTACCATATTACACAGCCATTATACTGTATTAACGCAATAAAGCAAAATTATTTTCCAGTAAATCACTTACTAAAAATCTAATTGTGTATACTGTGATACCTGATAAGAATTAAAATGCATGCGGAGCTATATGGAAGATTCTTGAGAAGGAGGGAAGAAACCCCCTCCACTCCAGAAATCCACTTATTTGGAGTAATGCTGTAGCCACAGTGGGGTCAGACAGGATATGGCATGTTTAGTAACATATTTTTAGTAACAATTTTTTCTTAGAAAGCATCGTTGGGATGCTTTCTCGTTGGGTGAACTGAGAACCCAGGTATTTAAGACCATCCAAGCCTGTGAGGGAACATCTTCCAAAGGTAATATTCAAGATGACTGCAGTTATTTGAGTTCACTTATTTTTCTTTCAGGGATTGAGTAGAAGTGATACTACCACACTTCATTAACTGGATAGATCTGGAGTAAGCCAAGGCACTGCTGACAAAAAGTCACCCTAGAAAGTTCTTGGTACATATTTATTGTCAACTGACTTAGAGTTCCAAGTTCATCAATCCTTGCACGCAACTAGCTGTCAACTAAGATGCTTCCTAAGGCTTAAAGCTCTTCAGCGACATGACACCCTGTGTCCACAACACAGGTGATTGCAGGAGACACAGGAGAACAAGCAGGACTTGCAATCTCCTCCCTGCATCAATTTCTCAGTGTCTTATGTTTTACATAGACATCATCACCTGCAAGAAGAAAATCAGAACAGCCCAGAAGCTATGCAGCACTCTGGAATTCAAAATGGACAAATAATTCAGAATGGACAAAATTCCCAACAAGCAAGCTGTTCTGGATAAACATCATGAGAGAACAAAGGCTTGATTCAGGGGTATGGGAAGCTGCTTATGAAGATAAGTCCATTCCAGAGCAATGGATCAATCTAACCCATGAAATAGGCTCTATTTTGTGGCTTATGTGGAAATTAGATTTAGGGAGCTCTGCAAGTACTTTTAGGGAAGAGAGGTATGGACAATGAGGGTGCACACCTTCCTTCTTAGAACATCCTGAACAGCTCATGCTCTTTCACCAATTGATCAAAGCCTTTTTATTTGCCCTGCCGAAGTGAGGCAGAGGCAAAGAGGAGGCAAGACTCTTCTCTCTAAACATAAAGAAAAATCATCACACCAGATCCAGCAGAGATTTGGAAGTATCATTCATCTTGCAGTTTTAACAACTGGTCCAGACTCCACTGCAGAAGAGGCTGCAGCCATTCACTGATGCAGAGAATATAACTGTAATATTTGCTCCTGGCAGAAAGGCAGCCTTCTCATTCCAGAGCAGGCAGAAGGGCAGGAAGAAAGGACAAGTTGGTTCCTCCATTTCAGAGCTACACAAGAATAGCAAGAAGCTAGATGAAGGTTGTTTCTAGCTGACTTCTCAACTCTACAAAAAAAGACCAAATTTCCCCTTCCTTGCCAAGCTAGGTTTCAGGCACACCAAAATCAGCATTGGGATAGCACCCATGTTTTCTAAAAGGCCAATATCACTTTAGGGAAAGAATGCATTTCCAGATGTAACTTCAATTTTAGATGTACAAACTTAAGACAAAAAAAACAGTTCTGCCTCTGCATGACTGTTTTAGATATTCATAGAATCCCAGAATGTTTTGTGTTGGAAGGGACCTTAAAGCTCATCCAGTCCCAACTCCCTGCCACGGGCAGGGACACCTTCCACTACAGCAGGTTGCTCCAAACCCTGTCCAACCTGACCTCGAGCACTTCTGCAAACACTACTTGCATAAACCCCTCTTATTTCAGAGCAACAAAGATGTCTCTTCCAACAGGAGTTCCAAGAGTCATACATATCACATAACATGCCTTTGTTTGCCCTTTTCATATAAATACAGGCTGTCAAGGTACCATACATCAGCACATAACTTTTATTTATGCTTAGTTTGTATTTATCACCAGAACAACCCCAGAAGCTACTGAACACACACAGGGAAGTACTCTGCTGCCAGCAATCAACAGCTATATCATGGCAAGACTTAACACCAGACTTCCCCTAATCGGACAGTTGTAGCAAGCTCTTCTCAGCACTCAAACCCAAACCTACTATTCTCATGGGGCTCCTAGAGCACAAGAGATTATCACTACCTCCCTCCTCAACAATCCCTTCACACCTGATCCTTACAGGGATGGGTAGATAGAGTTTGGAGGCCCAAAGAATCACTGTTCCCAACCTCTGCAACATCTCTGAGCTCTCAGAGCATGCAAACACACTAACTCTAGGAACCAGCAGCTGAATTGCTATTGCCACCCTTATAGCACATTATGCGTGCCACTGAACTTCCTTCAGACCTCTGTCGCACCTTAATCACCAGACAAGATCATAAATGCAAGCACATTAGAGGCACAAGTCAGACTGCACATCAAGCAGAAACATTACTAACAGGTTGCAACATCCACTTCCTCCCTCCCCCCATCAGCTGTGCACAAGAGATGGCCAAAGGGACCAGAAATACCCTTTACACCAAGTTCTGATGTTACTTTATTCCCTCTTACAGCATCTGAACCCACACATGTAGCATGAAGAGTTTAACCACGATTCAAGAGCATACAACCAAAACTTCAGGCAAAATGTACTCAAAAGCAAAAGAAAGGAGCCTTGTTTGATTCAAAAGCAGAATCAAAGTTTGACCCAGCTCTATTTACTGAATTTGAGAAGCAGTCTATTAATAGTTCACTACCATATCCCTATCCTGCTTCTGTGTCAGGGCAACAGCAATATTAACAAACACCAGTGATACAGGCAAATGTTTTCGTATTGACACTGTAAAGCAGAGATAAACCAATTGTTTAGATTTAAATAGAAGTCACTATCTCATGAATTAACTCAAACCAGTAAAAATTAGTCTCAGAGTTAATTTAATATGAGCACACAGCAGTATCAGATTCAAGCTTTGAAACAGTCTCCCTCCTTTCTTCTCCCAAACAGATTTTCTAAATCATTCTGTTCATTTACACTACAAAGTTTACCCAGTCAATAAATTAACAGCATCAAGAATAACCTGCTACTGCTGCAGCATCAGATGAATGCTGCCAGCCAACAAGGACACTACAAAAGCACAGCACTGAAAATCCTGAACAAACCAACAATAAACCCTGGATTCTTGGTACAGGGGCATAGGACATCCTCCTTCCACATCATGTCATTTTGCCACAAGTGACTTGCTAGCTAAAAGCAAAGTGAACTTGCTTTAACACTGTCAATTTTACAGGCTCCCATTTTCAACCAACAGCATCTGAGCCATGAACCTTGGCTATCACTTTAAGCAAATACCACAGATCTTCAAGTGGACATAAGATGGAAAATACCACTTCAAAATTTAAAATCAATAGTTACAGGCATCATAGCCTTCTCTCATATGCAAGGTAACACACTTAATAAGCTGCATGCTTCTCCTCCCTTCCTCCACTTCAACCAGGCATTTTGTTTCAAGGAAAAGATTATCAGCCTTCGAAACAAAAAATAGCAAGTTCACATAGGTCTAGGATTAATGATTTTAACTGCCCTTTTTATTCACTTTACATAAAACAAAGCCTAATTTCACCTCATGTCTAGAATATTCATGCCATATCAAAAATCAGTCAGTTATCTGCCAATCTAGATGAGCTTCCTGTTTAAGGAATAAAAACTAAGATCAAGAAAATAAATTATCTGTTCCCATATTAATCCTACATATGTATCAAATGAAAGAAGGGTTCAGAAATGCATCCACATTTACAACTGGATTTCCAGTAAAGATCCATGCCCTCCAAAAATGTGAAACTTCTGAACATCACAGTGATTTGAGCCATACTTTTACTTGTTTGGGCTGCTTGAAAAACCTGGCAATGACAAACTGCCAGAAAACAGGGAAATCAAACACTCCTTAGGGCAGCATGTCTCTCTATCTGTGGTTGTTTCACCATTACAGGCCTCGTGGTGTGGTGGCCATTTGGAAAATGCTCTCAGAGCTATTCTAATACTCTTGATTTCTAATTTCAGCTATATGGGCGGGGAAGGAAAATTGACCTCTGCCTATCCTTCACCCTCACATACCTCCTTAAATACCTCTAGCATCCAATACCTGAACTGACCTCTGTCTCAGGAAGCATCAAGGACTCCCAAGCATTCTCACAGAATAGGTAGAGTGAAGAACAAGCCTTGGGCAAAAAGTGGAAAAGCCTGGCTTCTCTGCAGTGTTCACCAACAGGCATTTCTCACCTTCTCACCACAGCAACAGCAGGATAAATCCTAGAGTGGTTTGGGTTGGAAGGTCCTTAAAGCTCATGCAGTCCCAACCTCCTGCCACAGGCAGGGACACCTTCCATTAGAGCAGGTTGCTCAAAGTAGAAGATAATTCATCCTTTCCACATTTTCAAAGATGACTAAAAATTAAATACAATCAAACAAGTTAAATATTCGCAGTCCAAGCAAAACCATAAAGTACAATGAGGTTTTTGCCTTTCAGATAGACTCTTCTGCAGTTTCTCTATATGTTTCCAAAGGGAAATAGGATGGCGATTTTTAAACCACTCATCTAAAAGGATTATTTGGCTTGGCAGCAGTAGATTGGCAGACCCCTATCTTCTAACATTTTACTTAGGAGTGCAACTCCACACAGCAATTGTATGCCACCAATTAAAATTAATTATAACTGTTGGAAACTTTAGAATGCAAACCCTTCCAAATTGCAAGGGCACACTAATTCTGCTCCAATACTTCAGTTTCAGGAAGGAACAATAAACCCATTTTCTAGCTAGAATCTGACTATAGCTTTTCATGTCTCCAGGCAGGTCTAAACCCCAGATCTACTTTGGTTGGCATTTGGATCCTACCCTAATCCAAGCCATGATTTTGGTTCTGAACCCTAAGCCATCTTTTCAATGAAATAAACCCACGGAACAAAAACAGCTCACAAGGTCTTTGTACACACAGACAGAAAAAAAAGACACAGGCAACAGTACAACTGGGCTGAAAAAATGCTGAGCCAGGACAGAGGATTAATGCCTGCATGCAACCTCAGTGCTGCTAGTTTTTAACTCTCCAGCTCTAAAACAAGCACAAGCGCATCTCCACAAGGAAGGCAGTACAATCTATTGTTGGTTTTCCACAAAGAGGCTCTGGGATGGGGGTTGATGGTGTGAGATTGCAGAGGAAGTCATTTTGTCTTCAACAACACGGTGGTGGCAGCTTCCAGCCTTCTGCTATGTCTGAACTTAACTTTTCTACAAAGAAAGAGACAAAGGAGGGTGTATCGAACTGGCACACCTTACATAAAGACTTTCAAAAGTACCATGAATAAAGTGACCACTTGATAGCAGCCTCTGAATGTTTTCCCAATAACACTCCATAGCTGAATTGAAAGTACTCTACAAGTCAAAAAGCCCAAGACAACACACAGCTATTCACACCTTCTCCTAATTGCTTCCTTCATGCAAATTCAATCTAGAAACACAGGCTTTAATCCCCATGGTGATTAAAGACTTTTGTCATTCAGTTGGGCTTTCTCAATCCAGCCCCAAGTACTGGCTTTCAAAATTCTCACTCCATCTCAGGGCACTTGGCCTCTGGCATCACCTCCAAACCTGCAGGCAAACAGACTCTGTGCTCAAGGAGAACCAGCAGCCCTCACCTACTGCTACAGATTCACACCATTTTCTCTAAATCAGTCAAATACTAAGAGTTTTCTTTCAATAAATTCTGTATTAAGGTGAAAATATCTAGTAGTAAAATCAGATTAAGCTGAAGCACGTATAATTGAAACCAGTAGGAATTATTCAGTTACTACAAATTATTCCTTCACATGCAGTCAGTTCACGAATACCCAAACAGCTAACTAGGAATACGATGACCAATCACCAGGCAAGCTTCATACTGCAATTTTCCCCTCCCAGTCTTTTAGGTGTAAATGACCCAATACCCTGTGTTCTCCCACACATCTGACAGTCCTCTGTAGTTAAAGCTATTCTGTTACAGAAAAGATGTTGAAAATCCACCCATTTCAGTTCCTCTAATAGAGCACACTGAGAATGTGGCACCAAGATGAATTCCTGATCCATGCAATGGCTGCGCAGTGGTGACAGGGCTGGCTTGTGCTGGTCAGACTCATATCTGACCAATATCAGCCCCTTCCTGTGGGAAAACTTTCCCTCTGCTAGCATCCCAGTTATTATCCACAATGAATTCAGGCTGCCAAGAAGGATACAGTTCCAAGCAGAAGCCAAAGCCCAGGCCTGCCCACCCCAACTCACTTTTATATCCCCTCAGCAACCCCACAGCCTCTCCCATTTCCCTACAAGTCCTGCAGAATCCTTCTGGGCCAAGGGGAGAAAGGGCTTAAACCCCTCACCACCACTCCACCATGTCCTCAGAGCCATACTTTGCCCATGTTCTGCATCCATGTCTAATAAAAGCCAAGGGAACATGATTATGAAGACTGAGAAGTGCTCCCCATACTTCTTAACGAAGTAGTGCTGTGAGGAGTTGTGATTACATTGTGTAATGAAATCATCAGGCAATAAAGATGTGCTGTACATCCATCCCCAGCTCTGCTAGTGATTTACAATCAGACTGGGCCAACATTAAAAATAACCAATCAGGAGCTCCAGCTCATTATACTACATTATTTACATATTATTCTCAAATACTTTCATAGGCCATGAAGCTCAGTCAACCAGTAGAAGTTTAAGGACCTCAAGCTATAACTAAGAGTTAAATATTCTAGTTCCCACCAAAAACCACATATTAACTCAGTCTAAGTAATAGCTCAAGGAAATAAAAATGGTCTTTGGTTCCCTTACATAGTGCCCATTTGAATGAGACCTAACAGAAAAAGCAGGAAAGAAACAAAGTCTTCACCAAAAATATAAACATATACTACCATAATTTTTACAGAAGTGAGAATATAAAAGCCAAAGAAAAGAGTAACTGTTATGTCCCAAATCAGCAAAAGACAGCTATCTAAACCTTCACTGTCTGCTGGTATTACTGGATACTTCACTCTAAAGAAGTAGACCTTAGATCTTTTATTTAAAAATTTTTAATATTTTTTAAAGATATTTGGCTAGGCAGGTCTTTGATCTAACTGAAGGTACTTTTGAAGGTTTGATTCACAAGATCTGGCAACAATCACCATTTCAGAACAGGGGAAACGGCAAGGGGCAGCAGATCTTCAATCTCTACAAGAGCATAACGCATCAGTGTTTGAAGCAAAAGGAAAGTTGATTCCTGCAAATGCACCCTAAGTTCATTTATGTTTGGTGTCTTTTTAATGCAGACCTGCTTTTCCACTACTGCTCAACCAAGCTGCTGCTTTCTGAGGAGCCAGCCTGAAGCGCAGGCTAGGGGTAGGGAGGAAGACTAGCCCAGTTTAGCTCTTTTTGGCATGCTTTGGACATTGGGAGAGTGACTCGCAACCTCTCTATGCGATATGACAGGCTCTTGTGCTCACGTCCTTCGTGTCAGCGGGCAGATCCCAGGGCCGAGAGGGTTAAGCCTGGGAGGAGTGTACATAAGGTGGTAGATTCAGAGCCAATGAGATTATTGCGCTATAGTTAGACACTGGATACTAAGCAATGGTGACTATAAAGGCTGCTCAAAGCTGAGCTCTGTAGATGACAGCGGCATGTTGCCCTTAGCTTCTAGGCTTACAAAGCAGAAAAAGCACAGGAGGATGAGCTCAGCTTACCTGAAGTTCACACCACGCGACTTCCACCCACGTCTCCGTGTCCAGACCCTTATAGACCGTTTTGAAGGATCCCCTCCCGAGTTCAATATCAAACTTTAGGAACCTGCCATCCAGCGAGGTGGCAACCGCTTTCATATCAGCCTCCTCCTCCTCGGGCTCCTCTTTCTTAGCCTTGCTCTGATCTCTGGAAGCATCCGCCGCCTCCTTCCTCTCCCCATCTCTGCCAGGTTCCTTCTGCTCTTCAGCGCCCGCGGCGCTGCCTGGGCCCGGCGCTGGTCTCGGCCCGGCCGCAGGCTCAGACCCTGGGCAGCCCGGCTCCGGGGGCCCGTGTCCTGCCTTTGCTCTCTCCGCAATTATCCTCCGGGTTTTGGGGAGCAGGATGATTTTCCTCTGATGCTCCGACTCGGGAAGGTCGAACGCGGGCTCCTCCTGGTCCGAGTCCACCACGCTCCTCCGCAGGAAACGCTGATGGACCATTTTGGGGTCCCCTTTTAAGCAGCATTATCTCTATTGATGGTATGCAACTTGAAGTGGAATATGAAACAT
>JANHGB010025974.1:0-23944 GCA_026283785.1 Coracopsis vasa
CAGATTGGCTTTTTGTTTTGGTGGTGGTATTGTTTAAGGCACATAGTGAGGTGTAGGTGGGGAAAGCATGCAAATAAAGGTATTGCAAAGCACGGTGAGATGATCAGGTGGGTTTGTGCCCAGCTCAGAGAGTGCCTATTGCAACTTCTGTAACTTGCACAGGGGAAGAGCCTACAAATGATGTTTTGTAAATCAGCAGTGGTCTCTGGCAGCAGCTGACTTGAGACCTTGTAGAGTCTGGGGTGGGAAAGGATGTTTGTTACTGCTCTTTCCCCTTGAACTAATCAAACACTCAAAGCTAACATCAAGGTTAGGTAGTAGAGCATCATTCATAAGCAAAACACCTAATGGTATTCACTTACTGTGCATGCTTGTATTCCTTCTGGTGGAAAGTCTCTGCACCTGTTCTTCATCACTAGCAAATGATTGAGAAATGAAGTGTAAAGGCTAGGTCGCTTCTGCAGCTGATGTGTGTTTAGCTAAGCTGGTGTTCCTTTCTGTAGACTAAAGCCAAAGAAAGGTTGTGGTTAATTCAGGGGCAGTTCTCACAAACTGCTGGGGAAGGGAGTCACTCCTCTTATGGTCTCTTGGTGAATGAGTTGCCTTGTCTCTGCCTCCACAAAGTTATCAGGAGGAGTGATGCTTCAAAGGCTTGAAGTATGCTGCTGCATCAGCTTGGCTTCCTCCTGTACCTGCAGTGGTGCACAGGAGCTGTGCCCTTAGTGGCTTATACTTGAAGAGCTTGATCTAGTTATGGTTTAGATGTCTCTGGGAGTTCCCCAATCACACCCTTCTGGGTTTGGGTTTGCAACTAGGAGTTGTACTTCTGGGATTGGGTAGTAGTGGCAGCATCAGCAGGGTTACTCCCAGATGGTGCTCTCTCAGGCCTGTTGGTACTGCCAGTGGTAATGATCTCTAGGGACACCACACTTCTGCAAGGTGTTACAAGCTGGCTCTGGGACTATGGCATCACTATCTGAGCAGATTCACAACCTAGTAAAACCTACACTCCCCAGTCTACCTTATGGCAAAGGAGTTGGATAAACTTAGAGGAAAACCTGGTGGAGTTTTTTTTTGGGGGGTGTTTTTTGGTTTTTCTGGGTTTTTTTTTTTGAGGCTGCTAATAAAGCTGTCAATTTAAAAATAGAGCATAGTAATGCATAAAGCCTTCTGCAGAGCTCTTGAGGTAGCTTCTATTTGGAAGGACTGATTTATCTTGGCTGTAACAAACTTATCAACACCTGTACCTAGCCTACTTAAGATGACTCTTATTAAAGACTGAAAGGGAACCAGTCTGAGTCCTGTGCCAGGTGGTTGTGCATCTCTAAATGGAAGCTAGTGTGCATGGCAAGGTAGGCCAACATTGTCCTTGTACTAACAGATGTCCATTTAGAGGGGCAGTGAGTGTTAATTCTGTAGGCTGAACTCATCTTCTTGTAGATTCCTGCTGTAGTTTAACATGCCCCTTGAACTTGCTGCAATAACTAAGGCTTAATGCCTCGGCACCAATTTATTGCAAGTGATGTTACTTATTCCTGCTCCATTCATTATCACAGCAGCATGAGATGATCCAGGAACACGCAGACCTGTCACACCCCTGAATGGGGTACTAGTTTATTTCATGCTTCTACCTGAAACAGTTTCCCCTGTGGCACAGCAAAATGGATACTCCTTGCTTCAGCAGCTCACTCAGGCTCCCACAGTTCCATCCTTGCCCTGTTCAGCTTGCAAAGTACAACTGCAGCTGGGCAGTTTCTGCTGCAGGCTTATGTACCTTGAACTCACCTGTAATTACAGTAATGAGCAGTGACAAGTCTCCGGCTTGAGGAGGTACACAGCTGAGGCCCCCTCTGTAGTGATCTACCCACAGTCCACCTCAATTTGTGGTTGCAGCTGTATCTGGGATGTCTTTCGTTTCTGAATGTAGTTCCCTCTAAGGATGTTCTTCAGTATGTTTTCTCATTTGCCTTCCCCATTCTAAGAAACAGCTGTAGTCTGTTCCTGATGGATGCAGTGTGGGGGACCAGCTGTGATGAGTCTGTGCACCTTGGTAATGAGTTTGAGAACTTGAGATCTATACCATGTCAATGTGAAGTCATATGGCAATCCATAGCGAGATGAGCGGTCAAGTGCTTCCTAGTTATACAGATGTCCTTACAAGCACTGCTTTGAGAATTATTTGCTGTGAATATGATGACTCTTACACAATTAGTATCAGTAATAGCCAAAAGTGAAACTTAGTACAACTTAAGAGTTGTCATCCCTGCTAACTAGTCAAAGCAGTAGTTGCTTCTATTTGATAAGAAGCAGAACAGGCCTGGCTTATCCAAGCTGAGTGGTGAGCTTCAACTGCAACTAGTCTAAGCAAGCAGTTGATGAAAGTTCCAAGCAGCAGGTAGCAAGGTTTTGAGGCTCAGAGGAGTTGAGTGCAGTGCACAGCAATATTAAACAAGATTTCCTTATCCTGGAATGTTCTGTAGTAAATGTAGCTTTACATGCCATTTGTCTTAAATATATATTCAGAGCTTTTACTGCTTGATGCCAAAGTACAGTTCTGTATCCTTTTTCACCTTACTGCTCTGTCACATCCTTGACAGCATACACTGTATCATGGGCACTGCTTCCTAGACTCAGCAGAAACAAGGAAAGCTACTCATGACCTGTGTGATTATGCAAAACACAAAGGAACAGTTCTCATGCTGCCAGTTCTTCAAAGAAAGATATCTTGAACTTGCCCTGTACAGCTTTTTCATGAAGAGATTCTTTTGCGTGTGTTAGCTCAGTCAGTGCTGTGTTTGCTCTGCTTTTACAGATGTCTGATGTTTTGCTTGTTTCTAGACAAGCTTTACCATCTTCACCATTGCTTCAGATTTGGCACAGAGCTGGCATCAGGTAATGTAGGGTGACAGCTTATGAAGTAGTTAGGAATGAGTGACTAATTTTGGAAAAGCTCCACAGAGTTAAAGCAGTATGAGAGACAGGTAGCATGATTCTGCTGCGCAGGGCAGGTTCCACTAGGCATTGTCAGTGGAGGAAGATGTATAACTTAAGGAATTATGTACACAAATTCAAGGTTGAGTTGCATGAGAAATCCTGTAACAGCTTCAGAAGATGCCTAGAAAAATGCTGTTGGCATTGACAGGGCATAAAAGGAAAACCCCATGATTTCAGGGCACCCCAGCCTCTATTGTCACTGTTTAGTTTGTTTAGCTAAAGTATTTAAACTCTAGCTTGTAAAAATACACAAAATAAGAGATACAATGTCTTTTTATTTTTACAAAAAAAGCTGGTAAAAGATGATGTAAATAAAAGTGTAATGCACCCCCTAAATAAAACTACTTATCCCCTGTAAATACTTATTAAATAATTAAGAACACCATCTACAGTACCACAAAACCATCAAAATAATTCAATTTTATCAGGGACAGGGAAAAAAAAATACAGTGATTATGGATGTGCCTTGACCAGTTACAGAGCTTGTTAGGATAACATAACTACTGTCAGCAGTCCAACAGCGTGCACAGTGCCTTCAGTTAATGCATTTCAGCATAATTACATTTCTAGTGGGGTCCAATTCCCCATAAAAGGCAGAGCTAAGAATTCAGTTCTACATTCTAAACTCTGGAATTAGAGCCCATTAAAAAAATCACAGTGGGTAAGAGATGTATATAAAAATACTGGATGTTCCTCTCAAATCACAGGAATTGTGGGACTACATTCTTCTCTGGGTTTTCTTCCTTTTTTTTTTCCTTTTTTTTTCCTTTTTTCTACAAAATGCTATTGGTTTCAACAGAATCCAGTTTGTTTTATGCTACAGACGTTGACACTGAACTATGAGTATATTGCCTGTTTGCATGTTTTGGTAGTCAGTCTTTTTCTATATAGTCCCAATTCCTTAGGCTTAAGTTGAGTCATGAAGCTGCATATACGTGCATTCAAACTCTTTGAACCCTGCAGACTATGCAGACTGCAAGTAATGTATGTGACTACCGACAGGGAGAACCCCCCCTTCCCCTCATAGCTTTATACACGTACTGTCTTAACAGTGCATTGCACAAATTTACAAGAAAAATACTGGTTTTGCACTATACAGTTTCTAGAATATATACAGAATAAAATAAGTTAACTTCTAATGAGAATTGCTGATGGGCAGCATATATCTTTAATATACATTTTAAAGTCTCTGCAGGCAGCTACTTTTTGGTTAGTTGTTATCAATATTTGTAACATAAGCACTGATCAGAGAACTGAGCAGCATTCCAATAAAGTTAACAGATATATTATTTCTTTTAGAAACACTGGGAAATCCCAGTTTAAAATATTATTAAATGTCCTAACATTTACACGCTATGAGGATTAGATCTAATAAAATAAAATTTCTTCAAAAATAATCTTGCAGCTCTTTTAAGCATGCTCTGAGACCTTATTTAACAATCACCCATACCTTCAAAAAACAACTGTCACATAGCCATACATTCTAACTCACACACATCATTTCCTTGTTACAGACAACAAAAGTAACTAAAACATTGAGAAGTCAATGGGTTTTGCAGTCATTTTAAGTCATTCTACTCATATTTGACCGCACATTCTTCATGACCTTGCAAAGTGTCTCATTAGGTATTAGTTGATTATATTTACTACTGCTGGAAAGCCAGGAAGCCTTGCAGGTCTTCAGCCAAAATAACCCAGCCTTGATTTTAGCCTCATCCCACCTGCAATATTGATTCAACCTCTAGAGGCTGTTACTGCAAATACCATTTATAGTTCTGTTACAACAGAACTATACAGGAGTTACAACAGAAAATAATGCATATGTATGCATTACATTTAAGCCCTTTTCCTTTCATGTAGTTTTTATACATAAATTTAATAAAAAAATACTACTGCCACACAGGTACTGTGTAGAAAGAGCAGTCAAGTAAGATGTTCACTTCAATTCTCAGGTTTTTACTTTTGATGAAACAATTTCTTGCTGTGTTGGTTGGCTGGAGGGTTTTTTTTTTCTTTTTTTCTTTTTTTTTCTTTTTATTTTTTTTTCATGAAAGGTGCTCAATAATAGTCTGAAGCATCTTCATTGTCATCTTTCTAAATGACAGCTGTTCAGAATCCAGTGCTCACAAGATTGATCCCTGGTTTGATCTTCCCTAGAAGCTGATAGGATTGCACCATGCGTAGAGACTCTCGAATTTCTAGATTCAGTTCCATCAGCTTGGAGCTGGCCTCAGACATGTCCTGGTTGGAGCCTACTACTGCAAAGCTACCAGTCTGACCAAGCGTCTGATGACGGAAGTATATGTGCAGCAGTGTTTGAACTGGGTCATCTTCAGAACTGCCAAAGATGTCATGAGGCCAAATAGATCTGTAAGCACACAATTTGGATTTAGACATTAAAAATAATTAAAATGTTTGCAAGTTCTTTAAACAGACATTTGAGCAGAAGACACAGGAAAGCGCAAGGTCAGTGTTTCTTCTTCAGAGTCCTGATAGTTAACAGATAATTTTCTCAGAAATTCAAAAGAATAAGTACTACTAGAATTGCCTTTCTTTTTAAATTGCAAAGTGTGTATGAACAAGCTGTAATGAAGCAACAGTGCTTGTCCTTTTCAGTAAGGACATCTAGCAAGAGCTGAAAATAACCCTGGAATAGTGCTTATCCCTACCTTTAAATTAAAAAGGCCCATTAGCAAACTCAGGTCTGAAAGCAATCCTTAAGCACTTACCTGAAAACCTTGACCTGTGCTACAGCTGACACAAACTCCCTGTTTCTCAGGGTTTCAATGAGAGAGTGAATAGCCGTTTCTGTGCTAGCTTGGGAAGCCTCTGCAATTTCAATTTCTTCAATACCACTGTCAGATGCAGCCTCAGCCTCCTTCAGACAGCTCTCCAAAAGAGCAAGTTCGTCAGACATGTTTATGACCTAAAACAGATACAAGAGTTATCGTTTCTAATTAAAATTATTTTCAGCCAAATTGACTTTCAGGAGTTCAGACTTCTTACAATTTTCCTCCTCTTTACAACTGTAACTGAGAGGCAGAAAAAGTACATCCAAATATTTGCTGCCTAAGTATACAGTTAATTTAATGGCCGAGGCATGCATGGTCAGGCATTCCGGCTTTCTCCTGATGAAGTTTCCATGTTACTTAGGTCTTTTAAAATTTGTGTCAAAAAATACATTTCTTTTCTCCCCACATCACTTGATAACAATTAAGCTGACAAGAAGAATTAAACACTTTGGAAAAGTACAGCAGCAATTTTGTTATTGTATTACAGGACAACTTAAATATGACTAAGAAAGCTGGTAACCCAACAGAATAACTGTAGTGCAGCCTATGTATACACTATCTTCAACTTTAGCTCCAATGTATGAGTAAAAGACAAGGCCAGCAATCAGAATATGATTTTACATCTGACTAACTTAGGTAAGAGGTGGGACAGTTGTGATGCTGACCTTCCACAACATTCCCCATACAGAAATTAACTTGCTCATTGCAGCCTCTACAAAACCCTGGAAGTCCAAGTGAGGAAACATGCATTGTATTTCCTTAAGCTACTCAAAACTTAGTGATTTGTACCCAGCTTTTTCATTTTCCTCCATAACACAGCAAGACCAGGCTTGTTTCTTTATATTTCTTGCTAACTCTATTTATTGCATTACAGACTCAGGGGAGAACCTTCAGAAGCCATTATTAATGCCATAATGCCTTTCAGGTTAATTAATGTCACATATGTACATGTGCACATCTGAAGGACACAATTTACTTCTACAGTTAGTACAACAAATCAGACGTAAGCTTGTCTAGAACACATTACGTAGGATGGGGGCTAAGATTGCAAAGTGATTGAATGGTAGCTGAAGTGACACAGTTCTATAAATCAGCTGGTAGCAAATGACGGTGTTTGCAATAGGAAACACTGGCATGATGGAAAGGGGCTTCATCACAGAACGCTGTTGATTGAAGTTGATGTGCCCTGATTGTAGCTTGATTAGAATACACCGGGAGTGCTACTGAAATACTTTAAATCCTCATCACTGGACTCCCTGCATTCCTGCCTGTTTAAGAGCTTTCAAGCTGTACAAAAATCAACACAGACAATTGAACATCTCAGAAAATTCTTGTAAGCTCTACTGAACCCTTTTATTAATTGACTATACAAAACCCAGCTCATACCCTTCTTCCGCTTCTAAAAAGATGTCCCACTGATTAAAATGTTGTAAAAATGTATTTTAAATGGATTTGCTTTAAAATGTCAACAATTACTAGCTAAATGGCATGGTTTTAATTACCTCTGCTTCTTTTTTTATTGTTTTTACTTGGCTGATGAGTTTGCAATAGGCTTGGAACAGAAGCAGCAACTGGAAATGCAACTTGTATAGCCTTCGACACAACTCCAGCTCCTACAAATGTAAACAACATTATTATATTCAGGAAGTGCAACACATCTACTATCCAATACAAGAGACAATAATTGACAGCTTCTTCAGTACAGAATTTGCAAGATTAAAAGTAGTTATTTGTTTACTGAAGAAAACGCCAAAAAGATTTAGAAGCTAATGTAGCAGGAAGCTAATGAAAAGCAGAGGAAAGCTTCATTCATTCATTCTAGATTTACAGGTAGCCTCTCTCATATAGGTTTAAAGTTTACGTTTAAGAAGAAGTTACATTTCCAAGAAGGGGCATGGAGTGGGATGTGACGTGATTGAAAAGGCATTTTGAAAAGTCATGTTCCCAAGATAAGAGTTTCATAGATCACTTACTTGTATTGTTGATATTTTACTGTTTTAAATTCAAAATCTAATATCCAGAAGAAGCAGTTGTGGTCTATAAGTATGAAATCTTTCATAATCATTAATATAAATAGGTAACCACAGTATATAACCTGGCCTTTAGCTTACAACTGCCTCATGGAGCAAGAGCAGAGTAATTTTATTTTTGGAAGCAAGAATAATTTTTCCTTTATAAAGGTAGCTCTGATTCTATTTTAGGAAAAAACGTGATATATTCTTAAGGAAATGAAGCAGCAGCATTAACTTATGCATTATCTTGCTTCCATTTTTATGTGTCTAAAACACTGGTAAGTGCAGACAGTGTTAATACTACTTTACATACAGACATAGAAGCTAGTGCTAATGGAATAATCTTCTATAACATTTTACTAACTATAGGATCCTATTATCTATGAAGGACCAACAGTTCAATGGGTTAGACGATGCAAAATTGAAGCACACAGCATTTTTGTAATAGTCTAGGACAAGACATCACTATGTCACAAATGAACGAGACAGATGGAGACCAGTTTGGTGACTGGCATGGTTAAGTATGTGATAAATCAAGAACCGTCACTTACTGCTAGAATTTCCATTTGCTAAGCAAGAAGATGAGCAGGTCACAAAAATACAAAGAAAGAAAAGAAGATCAAGAATTAGTGTAGGAAATAATTTTAATTAGGGTAAAAGATGTCCCAGGTAAAATGCAGGAAGAAATACAAGTAACATGCTCCAAATATACCCTGAATGGAAAAACTTAACAGACTGAATATGAACTGAAATCACTTGCTTCTATAGCTAAATATAGACAGCATTGGCTTTGTTGTCCCACAACATGAGCAACATACTTCACTTACAACCCTGTCTAGTCTTTATACATTATGTAGTCTTAGAGGTATGCAAATTTAAGGAAGTAAAATTCAAGGGCAGTTAGGTATGAACATCTGTACAATGCTTCTTACTTCTTCTGTAATACTACAGTTTAAGCAAAAATAATACCTTTAAAAATTTGAGATATAATGTTAATTTGGATTCTGAATCAGTTTAGAAAATTACTGGTTTTGCCAAACCCAATTCTCAGCACCTCGCTGTGAGATTTCTGTAACATCACTGCACTTGGTTTTTACAAGCTGTTTCATAAAAATGGTTGGGAAGGAGGGACTTGGGAGGGAAATCATTAGAAAATACACTTGTCAGACCAGGGGCAGGAACTTATGTGCTTTGTAAAGCACTAAGTGTATTGATGGCATTTTGGCAAGTAAAATGATCACAGAGATGCAACTGATGTCTGATTCCAACAGACAGAAGCACTTGAGCTTTACTAAGCACACAGTTAAACATGATGTGTTTAAGAAATTATATGTGTGCTTAACAGACTATAAACATTGCATGTTTTTGTTCTGTACTTGATGCCATCATATACATAGCACAATTACTATATAGGCAAAAACTTCTGATGGACAGAACACTGTGAAGAAATAAGATCTTTAACTGCCAAAGAGGACAAGAATTCCCTGCTTAATGAAGCAAGAGAATCTGACTTTGAGGAACGGCAGGGTTGATTATTTAGTATTTTTAGCCAGTAAGTTTCAGTGTTCTTCAAGGCAAGTGTCACTATTACTGTGAGCCATAAATAATTCCTCTCCCTGAAATCACACCTTGATAGCTATTCTAAAAATCTAACAGAGGTTTTGCTTTAGAAATGTCTTTGTACTGCTTCAGTGTCTTTCACATACTTGCTTACTGGTGAAAATCTGATTTTTTTCTACCTGCCAGTCCTGTACAAACAGTCTAGCCAGAGTCCAGATCCATTCTTTCAGGCTTGCATGTATGTACTAATAGCAAAAACCAATAATTAGATTTACTTGCAAGTCTGCTGGCAATGCATGAGCCAGAACAGAATTCATCTCGCTGTTTCTTAGCTGTATTGACCACAGTGCTAAAAATTGGTAGGAAAATCTTATTTGTTAGTGAATGAAAAATATCTGTTGAATGAAGCAGCTTTGTTTTCCTGAGCAAGAAACACAACCTTATTTTTAGCATTAACTGGTTGACTGCATAAACTTTGCCCAACACTATACTTACAAGGACTTTTGAGACAATGATCTTTACTACAAGCTTCTGTGAATAAATTCGGAACTTCTGTAAATGGCGTATATTTATGAAGCAGGATAATAGGACTCCTGCCTTTTCTTTCGGTACTACACATTCAACTGACTAACTGAACCTCCTTATGTGCAAGCAGCACGTAAGAAAATGCATGCCTTGCAGGTCAGGATTTAAAATCAGATCAAAACAGGTCCCTACAAATAATGTGAATGGTCACATAACCCCTTTCTAGAGGCTATCTTCAAACCCTGCAGAAACAGGGAAGAACAGACAACAACTGCCTCACTTGGAACCCTGGATTCTCTCCATACAAGCCAAATGAAAGCCCACACGTGGCTGTTTCTCCATTTCTTAGTTTCCCAAGCTATACAGTGGGAACAGTAACATTTACCTTTATGGTTAAGAATGATTATATTGCAACAGCTAAATGTTAGAATGGTTTCTTGGTGTATATAACCAACATTCTAAATACGGACTGAAATACATCAATGCTGCTTTTTTATTAACACATAGAACATTTACTATATTGTAGTAGTAAATGTTGTTACATATTTCTAAACATGTATCAGTATACAAAAATGTAAATCAAATGTAAAATATACTAAACGTTATGTTCACAGGCAAAGCAAAAATCCTTGCAAATAGTAGCAAATTATTTTGTTGTATTACCTATACTTGTCCATGTGGGTTTATTTTTAATGTGCAACTTCGATGCAATATAAATCAACAGTATATTATCACACATTTCACTACTCAAATTCAGGTGCATTTTGTGATTGAATTAAAAAAACATACATTTTATATATATATATGAGAACAAATGAAAACTGTATAAAAGAAGAAATAGTCTGTGCACACTATTAAATAAAAAATACTAAAAATACTAAAAATAAATAAAATAGTAGATATTTCTATTGCTGAACACTACATTTTCAGCAGCAGAAACATAACCGAGTGCATCAATGACTAGAGTTCCATTGAATAAACAGAATAAAATTCCTCCTTTTTCAGCTTGGATTTGGGATTTTTGTCAAAATGAAATCGGGAAAAGGTAAGTTCATCTACCTGCAATTCTACTTCTTACGTCTTTCACTGTTGTTACTACAGGCCTCTAGATGGCAGATTCCTTGTACCTACTAATGACAGGTTTTAGATTTCCTTTTTTATCTACAGTGTCAATGCTATGCAGCTATTGTTTGGGAAAAAAAAATCCTACTCTACCTGGGGAAAAGCTATCACTTATTATAGCAATTAGTAATATTAAACATGAATGACTGCCATGCAAATACGTATAAAATATTGAACTAATATTAATAGGTTACTTCACCTATTGTTGTTAGATGTCTTTTGACAGAAGTGTTTCATGAGATTTTTGCCATACTGCTGCTTTACTCCCTGTTCCTTCCCACCCAAATAATGGCTCCAGAAAGGTCATATGTATTTATATAGTACTAATTATATTAAATTCAGAAGAGGGTTGGGTTTTTTTTGTTTTTTTTTTTTAGCTAAATAATTCATCTGAGCACATAAGCAGAATGCTAACATTTTTTGTTCTAAAAACAACTGCAGAAAAGCAGGCTTGCTGGTACACAGATGATATCTAGCCTGCTTATCTACCCAGTGTTATTAAGTCTAGAACCCAAGATGAGTTGCCAACTTTTATTAAAAAGCTTTTTTTTATTAGACCAGTATTTCATAAGAGTCCAAGTATCCAAAAGACAGGATGATAACTGAAATGAAAAGCTTTTAATATTTTAAATCTCTCTGAAAATATTGAAACTTCTGTGCAACAGATATAAAGATGGTTTTTAATCTCATATCCAGAGACTCACAAATGACATACACCTACCTGGGCATCTGTGTTGGCACCATAAATACCATCATCAGTACCAAATGTTCTTTTGCAGTCTTCTAGCCACTGGAAGATAAATATAAACATGATCAAACATCTTCTGAAACAGAGTGAACAGAACACTGGTAAAACTCTGTAAGGCACTTCATTACGTTTGCAAATTCTCAGATTACTTATGAAACTGTGATATGAAATTGTTTACTGAAGTTGTTTCCACTAATGATGTCCACTCTCGTATGTCACTTTGTAGTTTTTATTGTGTCCCTTCCGATGTACATTTCCTGTAGCCTTCATTACCCCAGACAGGGACAGCAGACATTAGTATAAGTACTAACGTGTGATTGAATCTGGGTACTGTTTCAGTGAGACACGTAGAGGATGGAGGCAAAGAAATCCCTTTCATTAAATAGGATCATATTTTCTCTTTACTTGCTGCACAAGGTTTACAGCAACATGATTAAATGTATGTTAAAATATAGCACTAATTAAGATTAGAGAGGAAGAGTAAGCCTGTTATATTTCTTGAGACTACTTCAGAAACAAAAGGAAATAGAGCTCTCCTGTGTAACTAGATGCAAGTGCGGGTTTACTGGATAGAAAGAAAAAAATATATTTCAATGGAAGTTTAGCACCACCTCCAGTTCATGTAAGACAGGAAGATGAAGTATGCAGATTCCACTCTCTTTCATGAATAGAGGGCTGTATTTAACCCCTGTTCCTACAGCAGGCAAGTTTATTGATTTCAGTGAACTATCTCTTCTTTTAGCTTTGACTGACCATGCAAATTAAAAAGCGTTAATATAAAGCATTTGCCGAATCAAATATGCTCTTATTGGACAATAAGAACTGATGATCTCATGGACACAGTGCCCAGCACACTCTTCTGTACTGTGTAAACAACTGCAAGCATGAGGTAATTTGGGTATTACCGAAATGGGAATGCGTCATGTTGAGATGAAGTACAGATTATCTTTCAAAATGAAGAACAGGCTCTATACATCCAAGGAAGAATAATTTAGCATACTGTATTCTTGATATCTGGAGTCTCACAGGAAATCTTAGTGACCTTTTTCTAACCTTTGTCTGATGCAAGAAAAAGAAAGATGTGCTTTCCCATCTGCTCAATTTAATAAAGGTTACTTAGTGAATTAACTAGGCCTGTGTGCTTATCAAGAGGAGAAATGGAATTCTCTAAACACCACAGTGTCAGTTTCAATTAGTGACATGGATACCAATGTACACAGCAAATCTCATTTTTCTTTTTATCTGACAGCATCCATCGGTAACAGAACAATAGGTCTGCACTGGAACAAACAGCATGAGCAACTGGGAAGCTACTATTTATTTTCATATACTGCCCTTTTAAGATCTTTTTTAAATCTTGAAACCAGTCTGAATAAAGGATGTGCCTAGAATGTTATGATATACATATAACCTTATATTTCCTATTACATTTACCTGGGTCAGTATCTTTCTCCCTAATATACACATGAAATCAAAGCAGTTTCCTTGCAAGGAAAATAGAATAGTAGCTCCAAAAGGGTGACAAAATTAATTGGCTAAAAATCTTTACCTAATATATGTTTAGCATAGATTTTCTCTTTGGAAAAAGCAGTACATTGTGTGACAAAATAATCTTTATATGTTTGCTTTACATCAGTTTATGTTTTCCCCATATATCTCCTACAAAGATAGAGGGTGAAGAGCATTCCTGAAAGCACAATGTAAGGAAGGCTGTGTATTGTCTTGGTCATATAGCACAGGTTGGTTTGTCAGAATAATCCCGAAGCAGACATCCCAAACCACCCCTATACTACAGCTACCTTTCTTAACTCAGTAACAGGTAAGAGTGTCAAGCAACTGCAGCCCAAGCCTCTTACTTTTTAAATTTGATTCATGTGAATGCCACTACAACACATAGCACTGATAGTGACAAACATAATCTGTTGGGGTGAGCTTTAAACAATTTTTCACTAAAGAAGTTAACAGACAGAATTTTCCTGTGGTTAATTCTAGAGGATGCCACATTAACGTGCATATGTGTTAATTTATATTTATTATACAATAGACCAATCAGCTTAGTTTGATCATTTTTCTACACGTTTCTAAAAATAAAGCAAGGATCTGCAATAAGCTTATTATGTGTTTTGCATTAGTACTTTCTGAATGAATAGGATACACAGTACAGTCGTCTGCAATAACAGAAATTCACATTTGACTGAAGGAAGACTCTTTTAATCATTCCCTCTACTCTGTCTAATAGAGCAGAGTAAGAAAACCAGTAAAACCTATCTGAGAGGAAGCTTTGGAAGACTCTTAGTCTACATATACTATATACTATATCATATACACCCCAAAAAAATCAAGGACCAACAACTTGAAAGTTTTATAGAAATTATCCAAGATAATTAGCCACTACTTGTAAACTAACGTGCTAAATAAATAAATAATGGACTAAATGAGCTTAGTGACATGCTATCAAGAGTCCAAAATGAAGCTGAAGCTATACATTTTTTCCTCCCCAGTGCTGCTTCTTCCTATTTATAAATTAAATAAAAGTAAAACCCTGGCAAAATGCTTTCAGTTAATTCAGAACAATTCCTTTCATCCTGTGAACTTTTGTCCTGCTCCAGTCACTCACAGCTCCTGTGACTGAAGACGGGCTGACCACAGGCATGTTACTGGACACCCTTTTGACAGCTGCACTACAGAAGAACGACAGTCTTTCAGTATGATATAACGACAGAGGCCAAACTGATATCCATATTCATTTATCAAGAAAAGAAAATAAAAACAAGCTCTTAATATCCAGCATGGATTTATGTCAATATGATACATGACAGTGCAAATTTAGTTAAAAATACATTAAGTGAATCCATGGACATATAAAAGGGATGCAATTTTAACTCTTCATATTTTGACAAATCAAGCAAACAATACTGTTTCTCATTGCTATGACAAACTGTAGGCTAAATGAGAAGTTTATATAAGGAGAATTCCTCAATGTTTGGGTAGTCACCATTCTGAATACACACACAAGTTCCTCTCTACCCTGCCTCAAATCTTCCAGTCTGACCCTGGGGCAAATCAGTTAGCTTCTCTGTGCTTCATTGTTGCTCTCTAAAATGAGGAATAAAATACATTTTCTCATAGGCGTGATGACAGCATTATGCATTGGAGCTTGTCAGACATTAAATATTACATTGAGTAAGGTAATCTTAGTCATTAGACGAGCACTTTGTTTCTGATTAAGCCTAAATGGCAAAATGTAGCTCATTATATTAGATCAAATAAATTGTTATTACCACAGAGCAGGGCAAAAAACGCAGCAACTCTTTAGCAGAAATGCTGGCTTGGATCCTAGAAACAGTATCTCTACATTAACAGTGATGTGTAGCATACTTTAGCACTGGTTTTGAGGAAACTGCTTTTCTTTTGAGATCCTTTCCACAGAAGAGTGGATGTATATTTGTCTGTTCTGTTCAACAGACGAATTCACAACAATCTTTGCAAGGCAGAGGCCACCATTTCCTAATAAACTCAGCATAATCAAGAAACACGGAGGCACTCGTGCTGCAAAATACAGCTTTGCCAAGACATCATGGCTTGAATTCTGGTTCTGTTTCACATCACTCAAACTTGCCTATACAGCCCCTGTCATGGCCTCACAGGCTGCTGAGAAGAGTAAGAAGTTCCTTCAAATGCCATGTTCAATTTTCCTAGGAATCACTGTCTCTCTACAGCAAAAGCCCCATATATCCTTTCCCTGTACCTGCAAAACTGATTGTAGAAGCATGTTTTCTTTTGGCGCCTGAAATAAATATTTTGCCTGTTTCAGTTTTCTGAAGTTAGTAGCTTCCTTTCTGAACTTCACACAAAAGTTCACAAAAACAAATACACAGATCCTCGCTATGGAAGTTTTCCACTGTTAACTCTGTGCTTCTTTGCAAAAAGATATAACCAGTAACACATACCTTGAAATCCAAACTGTATTATTCTAAATAACTGACAAATGTCAGCCTCAATGTGATCCAGTTGCAGGATGAGAGCTAAATTTCTGTGTCTATGTATGACACAGCTGTTTAAAACCCCCTTACAGTCAGCGGAGATCCAATCAGCAGAAAGAAGTCTGAAGTCTATTCAGCTGAGCAATAAGTATCTTTATTAGAATAAAATACACTGCTTTCTTGATTTCTTTCATTGTATTGACTTGATCCTTGAATATTATGGGTGTTAAGGCACTTAATTCACATATAGGTAGTTACCTGTAAATATCTTAATCTGGAAGTGAATCCCACCCTACTAATCTAATAAAGCAAGCCAGAATGTTTGTAAAGAATTTTTTTCCCATGATTTACTGATATTCCTGATAAAAATATTTGACTATGAGGAATGCACTTCACCCCATGCTGGTGCATTTGTGCAATGTTAGATATTCAAAGTCAATTTAAGAAGTAAGTGCAACAAAAATGAATTACACAGAGGAAGGTGTACAGTTCAGATTATACCTCAGGTTCAGATTATACACATAGAAGAAAACAGAAATAGAAACAATCATAGTAGGAAACAGGATTTTATTTCAGAACTTTTTTCCCAGTCTACTTACAAGATATCATGGTTGAGAGATAAAGACCTGCAATATTTTCTGTATGAGTAGGTTCGAGTATTTTTTTGGTTTGATATATATAGAACTCACCTGTTCTGCTGCCTCTCTTTTGACATTGTAAGTATCCAAGTGTTCTTGGAGCTCTAGAACACTGAACTTCAATGTTTCTAGCAGGCCACAAGACAACAGCTGGAAGATAAAAGCAATCACCTCTGTAGTAATGTAATATCTGACTATAATCCATATAGTTTAGTATTATATAATATGAAATTCTAAGTCCACATTTAGAAAAACAATCGAATTAGAATTAGTGGGTACAGATTACTTGTGACACCTTTGAGCTGGCAAACTAACACAGGTAGATGCATCAGTTAAATCAGTGAACAACAGTTTTGATTCCAAAATAAGGGCAGTACCTAGTTAATACCTGAAGAAGAGATTTCAAAGTGATTTTTAGATCTTTCAAAAAGAAGAATAATAGTTGATATACACATAGCTAGTATAAATTGAATAGCCTGCAGCAGGGAGAAAGGTTCTCCTGGATTGCTCCCGTAGCAGTTGAAGGAGTGTCCAGTGAGGGTTGCTTCCTCTTCTCAATACACAAACTACATCACCAGCAAAGGCTTCAGTCTCTAGAAACTTGGATATGTGAAGAATTTTCTACCATTAATGGCTTTGCCTTTTTCAACGTAAGTTTCAAAATCTCTTTTTCCCCTCAGGGGCTGCTACCTCAGCTTTGCTCCATACTTTCTTGCTGTAGTTTTATTTCCATTTAGTTTTTTTCTCATTAATCCTTTTCCTGTTACTTCCTGTAATAATCCTGACTCTAAATTGATGCTTCCTCCCTCACACTGGTCACCCCTTGCACACACGAAGAGCTCTGTACTTTTCTCAATCCCTGTTACCTCTTGGGCAGCTTGAAAATGCAAGCAGAAGACACTGATCACAAAACTGTGTCACAGTAGAGAGTCACAGTATCCCACGTTAATCAGGGGAAATGATACCTACATGTTTTTCCAACTGCATTAAGATTATTATTCTACCACCATATTAAGACACTGTATTCCCAACCTCTATCTCTACATCAACAAAGAAGCAAGTTATGGTCCTGTGGCAAACTGCCACTCTGCATTCAACATGTGCAATAACACCAAAGTGCAAAGAAGTCAGTGGGCATCTTGTATCAGCAGTAGACCATGAGCCACATCCAAATCACTTGCAAACCCTTTCTTTAATGTAAAGGGGCATCTTTCTGCTAAAAACTATTTTCTGAATGAATCAAAGGCCAAATCTGCCTCAAACACCAAACTTGTACACGAGTGACATCATGAAACCAAAGATTTGCACGTATTATTTTGGATCAGCCATTCTTTCTTAGTAAGAAGTAACCTGATAAACAAGTAGGTTCATGTCAATTAAATTATTTGGAAAGATTTATCCACACATTATTTGCCAACATAACAACACTAATGTGTGTGCACAAGTCTGTATACTTGAGTGCATATATATTACATTTACTAATGCTTTTTCATATTTGAATTTATATCTCTATTTATCTTTTAAAACATACAGGCTGCTCTAGCTAGTCGCTAGTATAACTCCTTATTGTGGTTTCTCAGCCCAAACAAGTTCCTTCTTTTGGTTAATTCCTACTGCTGTTAAAGAGGCAAAAGTTAAACAAAAAACATTACACATGGTTCCCTTGAAATGCACTATCCACACCATGCTTTTTTTAGTTCCCATAGTCTAAAGTGAGCGTAAGAGCCGAGTTGCCCCTAAGCACCAAGGGAAAAAGAACAGGTCAGGAGAAGTCTCACACTGGGTCAGGTACAAAGATCCATCTATCTCAGTCCCTCCATTTGATAATGTCTAATAGCAGTTGCTTAAGGCAGGGAAAAATGGGCCAAGCATGTGGTCACCCACTTGGTCCAGAATGCCTTCTTAGCCTCTTTCAATGTGTTGTTCTGCATATTCAAAAATCTACCCAGGACTATTTCTTTCATTAATCTCTCTAGTTGCCTTCTGAAAACATAGACACTGTCAAAAAGCCCAGGGATATGTACATTAGCTCAATAATGTTTTGTTTTGCTGTCTCTTTTCCTCATTATTCTAGCACAGCTTTTTTTGACTGCTGCTGAACACTGAGCTGACTTCTCACATTAATATTGATTATAACCCAGGATTTCAACTTGCAACACAACAAACCATTCACAGCCTCATTGTGTATTTGTAGCTAGAATGTTTTTCACATGCATCCTTAGATTTATACATTAATAATACAATTTTTAAAAAGGCAAAGTTGCTGCTAGAGGTCTTTCTTCTCTGTGCAAAGAATATAGAATAAATATGAACAAGCAGAGAAGGTAAAGAATAGCAAGGGAATTCAAATGGTGTTGAGTATCAGTAAATTCCCTCACTGTTGACTGCTAGAGCTAGAGGTTATTTTTGGAGAAAATGCACTTTTTGCTTGTGTTTTCAAATGTTTGTGACAGATAACGGCCACCTAACGTTTTAATTCCTTTCTGATTGCAATTAGAAAAAGCACTTTTTCTTTTTCTTCTTTACACCCCAAAATTATTCAAATGTTTCAATTAGTGATGTTAGAGAGCAACCTTTTAAAAGGCAAAATATAATTAACCCATTTTAGTCAAACCTTTGAAAACCTTCCCAAGCCTTGCTATTTTCCAAAAGCTAAAACATCATTTTGTATGCTACATAAGACTGTTTAAGCAGACAGACATTTCAATGTGTAAGTTTATGAGATCTTTACCGTTTCTGCATCCACAAAGACTGTTGGACATTCTGAACACATCATCATCACTTCCAGAGAACTTTTAAACTTTGTTCCAATGCGCTGTAGACTTTCGCCAAGAAAGCTGACTGAGTCATTTGTTATAGACACAAACTTTCTTTGAATAGTCTAGAAATCAGATCAGAAAAGCATTTATTTTACACTAGAATTTATTACTTAGGCTTTTTAGATGGAGAATTTCAGGGCAAAATTCCACCATGACAGCATATATTTTTGTTATTAAATTACAAACTAATGCGTAATTTGCTCTGAATATCTATGTAAAACCAGCTCCAGAAAATGCAATCAGTCAATAAAACCAGCCTGTGTCATTAAAGACAGTAACCCCTTTCCCATCTAGGCCTTTAGCATCAGTATAGCTGGATGACTATTTGACTGTATGCGGTATAGACAGTAGTTCTATTCATTTTCAAGTGTTCATGCTGCAGAAAATTATCCACAGTTTTACAAGACCTGTGTAGCACAATCTGTGTCCAAAACTGCCACCTGCAGGATTTTTACCTTCTTCAAAAATTAGTCATATGTGTAACATATTCGATTACGTAGACTGTCGGCTTGGCCTAACACAACACTGTGCTTTGCAATATATAATTTCATAAACCCTAGCAAGTTACATGTAGAATAAAACTATACAACAATGGACATTTACAGCTGTGAAGTTAAACATGATGTAGGAGCCAGAAGGCGAAATGGAAAGGTTCAGCCAAACAAGATCTCCAGGGTCTCATTTCATCATTTTAACCCTTCTCTGTACTCAGTAACAACTCCTCAGAAATGCTTCTTTGACCAGGTTTGAGCCCTCAATTACTACTACCACCTTTCCCAAAGTATCCACCTTTCCAGCTACTGAGGGCTACCTTATCAAGCCATAGAAAAGTTTTACCTTTCTTTCTATAGCTCTCTCTTTAATGAATAGAAGAGAATATGAACTGCTGGCTTTACCACTTTTAGGAAATATCACTTTTTCAAGAAATGCAGTTGTGTGAAAAGCAACTGCAGCTAAGCTTTGGTGTAATACAGAGGAAGTAAATCCCTGATATCTCAGATGAAGCAAAAAGGCAAAAATCTAAACCCAGCAAACAGGAATTTTACAGTGCTCTGGCAAAATACTTATGCAACTAAAAACGGAAAATGGGTACAGATACACAAAGAAGTCATTCCATGGATAAAGCAGAATATAAATTCTTCACATGTAAGTGACCTCATGGCACTGATCCTAAAACTGCCCATACATATGGGATAAAATGTGTGCTATCATGGTTAAACAAAGTGAAGCTTTCACGGAGTAATTTATTACAACATACCCAACAGCAAGTGAAATTAATACTGGAGATGTAAGAAAGTGCTGGAGTCATAAGGTTGTGGTTTGTAGTAATGAATCTGCTATAGCTCACTTGGCATGTTGCCCATAAATAAAAGTATTACTGCAAATAATATTATTGCAAAGAATAATATACATCCAAGTGGTACCAAAGGCAGCACAGGTAAATAACTATCCCATACATATTAGGAGGATAATTGATAAAAATTAAGCCATATGCATTTTGTGTTGGATACCAGATCTATGAGGTAAATATAGTTAAAGAGAGGCATCTGAAAATTGCAGCTTTAGTTGATCTCCTGGTGTTTCAATTACTTCTCTGCAGTAAAAAACCTTTTCTCACTAGATACACGATAAATTCATTAATGTTTGTCATGCTGTGATCCCATAATAATGAATCCCATGGAAAACCCAGGAGGAAGACTGATTAATTCTGTAATCAGCACAGAACCTAGGTGACGTTCAGAAAATAAAGGAAGGGACAGAACCTGAAATAAGAGCTTACAAGAAACACTGAACTGGGTTTTTTTTGAGCTGCCTTTTTTATTCCTAAGTAGAATCACTCCTAGACAATGAATAACACAGCAGATATCCCACGGAAAAATAGTGCACGACCATAAAACAGTCTTTTAGCAACACAGGTTTTTTTGTCTGCTTTTGATCTGCTTTCTACCATAATCTTGCAGCTTTCTCAGTCACAGCGGGGAAGAATACTTTTAAAAGCAGAAGGAAAAGATTTCAGACAAACAACCATGCACTGGCAATTCACTGACCTGAAACAATCTTGAGAAAACGTGAAATGTATAGACAGCACAAGATCCATCTGTATCTGACAGCATTTGATTGACGTGGCAGCGCCAGGCTTGCTCTTCATCATCATATGACACTGGTTGGAAAGCTGCCAATATGGCAGAAAGAAATGGTGAAGGAGGTGGGGAAGTTTGTACTTCTGGGAAACCATCCTGTTCTTCTTCATCTTGGCTATGAATAACAAACAACAGAAATTTACTCAGTGCATTTTTTAACGAGAAACACCTTCATTTTGGTAAGAAGGAAAAAATAAGAACTTTGAATTTAGAATAGTGTTTTGTAAAATAAATAATCCATCAACTAAGGTAACTATGAACCAACAAAAGAGTAAAAACTAAAAAAAGTATTGCTACTGCAATATAAAAAATTGTTTATACTTTCAAATACCTCCAAGATTCATTAAAACATGTTATTTCTATTCATATCTTCAAAGGGATACCTATACATACGTATATACACACACACCCCCATTCAGAAACTGGTATGTTTATCTTGCCCCCAGTACTGAATTAACATTTAGTTCTACAATTTTAAACATACGGTCCACCAATATCCGTGACAAATTTTAGCTTTCCTTATGAGAAACCCACAAACTCACTTAGCCATGTAATACTACTTTGTAACTCTTAAGTAACATCATAAGGAAATGGAGATAGATTGGAAGACTTTCATTTTTATAGGCAATCAATTTAACAGACCTTTGTTCAAAGAGCATTCTGCAGTCATACTTTCCATTAGGCATCAAACATCCCATAAAAATATCAAACTATAAATTAATTAATGCTACTACTTACAATCATTAATTGTTAAAATTATCTGTATCCAAAGAATGACACATTTTGACACTTCTTGTATAATTATACTTACACAGCAAAAGTGTGAGAGAATTCCAAGTACAGATAATTTATTAAAATAATTTTTTAAACACATACTGTTTTTCTCATTCAACAACCTCATTCACAGAGGCACCTAATATACCTTAAACAAGACTTAAAACACATCTTAAACAAGAAGCGTGGGTGCTGTTTTTAGGTACATTCATTTTAATAGCACAAAGCACAACAGCTAAGATGCAATCCTTTTGAATACTACATTTAAGCAAAGCTTCAAAGAGATTTTCTGGTATTTTCTCACTAGTGTATCAACCCTGTAAGTAATCACTTCTGTTGCTCTTCAAACTAGAGCTATGGGTTTTTTCATTTGTTCACATAGTGTAAATAAACTAAAACCCCATCCCTGGCAGTGTTCAAGGCCAGGCTGGATGGAGCTTTGAGCAACCTGGTCTAGTGGAAGGTGTCCCTGCACATGGCAAGGGGGTTATAACTGGATGATCTTTAAGGTTCTAACACTAACCATTCTGTGAGTCTATGATTCAGTTACACATTAGGAAATAAACTGCTACCAGCCTTTAATTTTTGCAAGGCATATTGCAATAAGTTGTGTATGCAACTGCAGATTCAATTTCTCTTTCCCAGTAGAACCTTTTCAAACGCCTTGGTCTTTTACAGCTTCTGTTGTATTCTTTTCTGTAAAAGACTTCTTAAATGATCTCTCTGACAGAATATACTCTATGTTCCTATAGACACAAGGTGTATATATTATTCAGTCTAAACTTCTGAAAAAGTTTTAAGTATGAAGAAGCCTATGAACAATTTGGAATTCATTTGGTTTAGTTTTTTTGTTTGTTGGCTTGGGGGTTTTGTCTGTGTTTTTATTTGTTTGCAGTTTTTTGTCTTCCCTCCTTCTTAGACCATTACCTTCAAGAGACTTAGGATTTCATTTTTAATATGACTCAAACAGCTAGGATTAACTCTAACATTTCCTCTCAATAGTTATTTTTGCTCTCCATATTAAAAATAGGAAAATGTTATTTTACTTTAAAATGTCTTAGAAACATACAAGAGACTGATTAACCTTAACACTGAAAATAAACCTTGGGCAAATTCAAAGACAAACTGGTCTGACTCCTGCAGAAGCTTTGATTAATACGAAGCAAAAACCCACAAAACCCCCTCAAAACAAAAACAAAAAAATCCCAAACCCAACCCAAACTCACACTCCCCCCAACCAAACCCTTTTCCCGCCATCTTTGGGTGCCAAAATAGGTTCTGCCATAATTCAGAGCAGTTCAAGGACTGTTATACTGCTTGCAGCTGGTGGCTGCCAACAAAAGGCTTCAGAACATCCTCTGATCTCTTTTCTTATTTCTACGCTATTGATGGTGATGAAATGTGCCAGATGTTTTTTTCACTCAAGAATTCTCATCTTTTCCTGCATGGCTGTTTTCCCTGTACCAGAAACAACTACTGAGAAAAGCACTGAATTTATTTACTATAACAGGCAAAACAATCAACCATTACTTCTGATATGCAAAATATCATTTTAGATGCTTGCATTATGGGATTCATGGTAAACCCCAGACCATAAGAAAGCCTACTGTGTTTGATTCGTACACTGGTAACATGTAATTTGTTACTTAGAACCAATATTAATCTTACCTAGACAAACCAGAGAAGTCAGCTTCTTCTTCTTCACATCTCTCATCTAGCTCTTTCAAAGCAAGAGTAACGTCCTCTTCACAGACAGACTCGGAATAGCTCTCAGGAGCTGTTGCCTCTACCAGTTCTGTGGTTTCTTCCAACTCAAGAGATTCATGACAGACCAGG
>JANHGB010025976.1:0-17476 GCA_026283785.1 Coracopsis vasa
CATTATTATTATTGGTGGTAGCAGTAGTGGTTTTGTGTTATACCTTAGTTACTGGACTGTTCTTATCTCAACCCATGTGAGTTACATTCTTTCAGTTCTCCTCCCCATCCCTCCAGGAGTGGGGGGAGGAAAAGGAGGGAGTGAGCAAGTGGCTGCGTGGTTCTGGGTTGCTGGCTGGGCTTAAACCACGACAAGGAGCTAATGATAAATTATGTTCAACATGATACTGATGCAAAAAAATCAGCCTTCAAGTATTTGTAAGAGCTGTGTATTGTTCTCTTCAGCCCAATGGGCTTTAAAGTGGGTTCTCAGGTCTTTTTAAAAAAGGAAAATACATTTTAAAATCTGTCTTACTGTAATCATTGCATGAAAACTACATTGTCAAGAGAAGGGTCCAAACCAAGCATTTTCTTGATGCCTCTTACTCATTTGAAGTTATCACATGGCCCTACCAAGCTGTTCTACATCTTTCATCTTTTGGCCCTTTCTCCGAAACCCTTCAACTGTGTTAGTACAGTTTTCTCGGTACAAAGCATCCCTGACCTGCTCTTTGTTGCTGTAGTACATTAGGCCAGTCTTGGCTCTATAAATTCTCTTCTTCACAGGCTAGGCCATATCAGTGTCTTAAATACTCTTCTAGAGATTAAGGGATCCTTGATTTTCATAGATTGTAAAGGTAGAAGGGACTGTTGTGATCATCTGTTTTGCCCTCCCAGATAAAACACTCCACATAATGTCTCTGAAAAAGATTGTACTTGAATGGATCTGCCCAAGACCTATCTCATAACTCTCAGTAGGCTTCCCATCCAAGAATGCCAGGCTAATATTTTTCTGTAATACTTTCCTCACTTTCTGTTGGCACTATTTCTGATAGAACCTCAGTAGTAAAGATCTGCATAGCAAATTGTATGGTTTATCAAAGGTGGCAGGATGCCAGGCGCATTAAGTACTCTGAAGGTCATCACCTGAAAGCAATTGTAGTGTGCAGCATCCCTCTGCTGCTCTCTTAAAAAGCTCTGTTCCTGGAACAAAAGCTGCAAGGCACAAACATGCCTGATTTACATCTGCTTGCTTAATTTTCTGACTAGTTGGAAGATGTAAGCCAGTGATAGACTGACTCAGGTTTTTTTAGTATATTAATTAGTGATCCAGAAAGTAAGTTTTAAAAAATTTATGTAAACTAAAATAAAGCTTCATTAGGTTTTGAAACTTCTAAGTTTTAGAAAATGGTTTATAAACCTTTTCACTTCTGTTTTCCTCATCAATAATATTTAATTCAACATCTAATGATAAGGCTAAATCTCTCATTTAAAATGTGAGTTCAGTGACTGAAATATAAATGAAAGCAAAATATGCTTTTATTTCTAATTATATTATCCTGTTACAAGGAGGCTCTATGAAAATGCATATGCTTTTTTGGTGCTTAAGTACACTGTGTTTCCAGCCTGTATTTCATGGGAAAAGATCTGCTGTTTCCATAGGGAAACAAAAAAAAATTAAAAAAAGAGTTGGCAAAAGAAGATCTTCTGGAATAGAATTATTCCACTATCAAACTAATGTGAGTTTGCAACCAATTTTGTGTGTGCGTGTGGAATTGAGCCCTGTTATAGCAGCTTTTTTATTGCAAAGCTTTTAAAATATGACTCATGGGTGTTTCGTCAGTGGAAATGTTTGTAAAAGATGTTAGAGGATTTTTTGTTTTCAAGATGTCTGTTAACCCTGATTTCAGATGTTTATATACAGATCACATTCGACAATCTCTTGATTCAAATCATCTGAAAGTAAGTTGATGTGGATAAAAATCACTTCATCACACTTATTGTTCAACTTTCCATGTGACATCTGTTACAGAATAATAAATTTTTAAAAATAGTGTCTGTTACTGTGGAAATGTAATTTTAAAGACTTTTTTTGTTTAAATATCTGACATCAGAAAAGCATGAATTCAATAACCGATGACTAATTGGGGTAAGGTCTTTACAGAAAATGTAACAACAATGAGAAAAGATATCAAGAAAGTTCTTAAGGTATACATAGAGTCATTCTGCATGCTGAAATTACCATTTGTTTTCTTAAGAAACATGGCAGTAAAATCCAAATACTCAAAATCAAAACCTAAGCCTCTATTAACTTCTGAACTTATAGAACAATGTAAAGTTTTCTGATCCTTTATAAGTGGGCTACTGCTGGTCTTTATGATGAACACTGAGTAAAGGATTATTTTAAAAGAAATCAGAAGGGGAAGGAAAGGGATAGGGAGAAAAGTACACCTTTCATACTTCATGGATATAATCAGATTTTCTATTTTGACCAAAACCCCTGAAACATGGCTCCTGGCTTTTTACTTTTTAGGAACACTCTGTTCTTGGTGATGGAATGAAGAAAGGACAATTCATTTCTGTTTATTTAATTTATTTTTCTTAGTCCTCTGATTTGGTAAAATAGTGTTTTATCTCTAGCAAAGTATTCAGTTAAATAAACAAAAATATATTCTGTTGAAATTATGATTTGGCAGCATACTTCTTTCTCTCTGGTTCATCAGTATTTTGCTGATGTTTAGAGCCACAAGGACATTTCAATTCTGGTAATATTGCTCTTTCTCATGAAAATGAACCTGAAGCATTTGGCAGTACATCTCCAACAGTAAATAAATAGTAAGTTTTTTTCTTTTATCAGACATACCTCTTTTTCTGGTTTCCTGCTTAAGAAAAGAGAAAAAAAGAAAGAAGTGAGGGCAAGTGGTAATTACAGAAAAGCTGATACTTAGTGAAAAGTTTGGCCTATGTCATTTGGGAACTTCATATAAGGCACTGAAGTAAAGGTGGACCTTGTGGTCCTTGTGTGAAAAGTGATCAAAAGGTTTTAGTCAAAAACTCTGCTTAATGACTTTTTGCTATTGAAAATATTTTACAATAAAAGTATTTTTTCACAAATTTGCGAGTCTTTTTGGGAAAAAAAAAAAAATGGAAAAAAATATTTTTAACCTTTTTCTCCCCCCCCTTTTTTTTTCTCTAAAATTCTATTTTAACAAACTGGTTACAACTAGTTATTTCAGAAGCAGACAAAGGTACTTTTTCTGTGTTCTTCTGTGGACAAGTATGAACCTAACTTTCTTCCTCTCCCTTCATCATTCTGCTGTATTTCAGATTACTTTAAAAGAACAGTTAACAAGTAAACCTGAATTTAACTGAACAATTTGATTTGTCAGTAGTCCTATATATTTTAAGAAATGAAATAAGTAATGGTTTAACAAAATAATTAGAAAGTATGATGCTTTTCAGAAGATGAAGTTAACTATATTTAAAGTGAAACATATTTTAAAAGCTGTAAATAGAAAACGGAATTCTGTTTCTAACAAAAAGTGAAACATTTTTCTTGATGTAATAATGGCCTATACTTATCAGCATCTGAAACAAGAACAAACAGTGCTTGATCCCAGGAAAACACATGAAACATTGCATCAGAGGACACTGAAGCATTTCCTTGTGTGCAACTCTGAGAAATGAAACCCTTCCTCTGCTCACTGTAATTTGAAGATTTTTCAGGGTTTCTATTTTGAAGCCTGTGACAATGAACTCCATCTGTGTGGTTATGCAGCTTTTAATTGTGAATAACTTCTGATTATCTACACAGAAGAAACATTTACTTAGCCTTGGTCCCCTAATCAGAAAAGAAGTTTGAGGCATCAAAGCTCTTACTCTACAAGGAACCACAAAGAATGAGGGTGACTTGGTAAGTTTTCAGTATTCACAGGAGAAAGAAGGAAAAAGGGCAAATGATTTAATTTAAATGGTACAAAATTATAAATAGTATTAATCATCTTGCAAGACAAAGATATGCACCACGAGATCACTGTACTGAGCAAGCTGAAGACATGCCTGCCTCTCAGAAGCTGGGTGCAACTTAATTCAACTGCTTTTTGCAAGCAGATGTGATCCTGGTATTTTATAACAGCTGGAAAAGGATCAAAACAAATGCACAATTCCAGTTACTCAAAATGAGACAACAGAAATCATGGATCTTGAGTCTGCGAGGACTATTTTTGCTATGGTTTCTTGTAAACAGTATCCAATTATGGCTGATGAAACAGCAAACTTCCCCAGGAAAAACAACTGATTTTATTCAAGCATAGATGGATAATGAAAGAAGGTTCATATAGAGTCCAAAAGATTACTCAATGTGGAGAAGTAGCTGGAGTGGAAAAGTTACAATATTTTATTCAGTCTTGAGGCTCAACAACTGTCATGGAAACTTCTACAAGGACACCAATACCATGGAAAGTTTAGCATAGGTATCAAAATGGAGTTGGCAAGGGCTCTGTTTGCTCATTACAATGCCGATGCTTGGAATTTGGCATGGCTTCAGATTGTATAAATACTGCTATTGTATGTGATATCCCTGTAGTTGTTTACCAAACTATCAAATTTAATTTAAATGATACAAATAAGATGTTTTTTTTCAGGCCAAATAAAGAAGAGTAATCATGACATCATAAGGAATTTGACCAAAAGGATAGCATGCATTTGGAGGAGCACTGGTTTTAATTTCTGAACTGATGAGAACATGTTGCAATAGGAAAACTGGGAGACATGCAAAGAAAGAACCTAAAATGATTGTTTAAACTGATTGCAAAGTATTGTGAGTTTTAAAAATCACCTTCTTTTATATAGAAAATTTCCAAGGAGAGTAGACCTTCTTTCCAATGCAAGTTGCTGCAAAAGAAGTCAAGTCTTACTTTTGTTCACTCATGTTGCTGAAATCTACAAATAAGATATCAAGCAAAGATTAACACCTTGTAATCCAAATGGCAAAATGGGGCTGCAGTAGGAGGTTTTTCATGGTACAATTTTAGATACGTATGCAATGAGGAGCATTCACTGGATATGTTATGTTGAAGAACTTTAGCTACAGAATCCTTGGAGGAGAAGCAAGGATAAAAACCTGTGAAGAGTGTAATTTCTGAACTGCCACAGATATTTTGGCAGAAATGATTTGCCAAGGGTCATATTCTAGGACAAATTCACCAAAAGGATGTGAAGTTAGAAATTCTTGGAGGTGCCTAAGATTCCAGGGAAGAAGAAAGCTCTGAAGAAAGCTCTAAAGAAAGCGTGGCTGACAAATAAAACTAGACACTCAGATTCATCACAGTATTTTATGATTTTTGCATTGGCTCCTAAATAGATTTCCCAATATCCAGCACTCAAACACTGAACAGAAAAGGCACCAATTATATAAGATCTGCACACCTATAATGATGTCAACCTTAACAGAAACGTGTAAGCAGACATGCTTTGGATGGGTGGTTATAACTGAAACTGATTGACTGATTTTCCAGCTTTATTATTATTTACTTATTATTATTTATTTATTATGATTCTTTTCAAGATCCATCTGCTTCAATGCATGAGGAAGATTCTGGATGATGGAAAGGGGGACTTGAGGTTGAGACCTGAGTCAAAGGGTTTGGCATCAAATTAATGCTATTTTAACCAGGGAAATGAGTTCTGGAAGAAGTCATTCCATATGGGGCAATCTAGCACACTCCCCTTCTCTGTAAGCAAACAGTCCAAGTGCAACTGGTCAGCAAATAAATAGCAGTAAGAGAACCAGAGCAAAGATACTGCATAGCCAGTGCAGGAGATGTGGCCCAAGCTGCAGAAGAGTAAGAGACTAGAGTCACATGTATGAGCTTCAGCCTCTCAGTGTGTGAAGTGTGACAAATAGTTCATATTTTGTGAGACAGTGTCAGCTCACAATGAGATTCTTCAAGATCAGAAATACATACACTTGTTCAATCAGCCACCAATACAATCTGTTTTCAACACCAGTGAATGCAGTAAGAACAGGCTTGGTGGCACCAATAATAAATGCTCGTTGTGGGCATATTTAAGTACTGTCTTCATTATAATGAACTGTGGCTTTGATCTACAATTTAACAATCATGACTGAACTTGTATATGATTTTACGTGTTTATGAGGGGGAAAAAATGATGACTTACAACTTGCAGATGTTGCTGAAGAAATCACTCTGGATATTTTTCAGATTTGTAAGTTGTTCTTTTCCCTCATATTTAAAAGATTAACATTGTAATGAATAGTATTTACTATGACTAAACTTGTCCATTATTAATAAAGTGAGATAATGAGCCACTATTCCAAAAAGTATTTATTTATATAGAAATTAAGTCCAAAATTCCAGTAAACTAAGCCCATGAAGAGAGTAGCGAAAATGTAGTTTTTTTCAAACTGGTAAATATTTATGAGCAGTTCTTACTTACCATACTCTGGAAGTTTTACTGAAGCGTACCAGCATCACTAATAAATTTATATATGTTTTTGAACTTGGCTTTCAGCAATTGTAGAGAGGATCATCTTGGATCCTCTGTGATCCAAACTGTTATTCAAAATCATCTTACTTTATAGCTTAATTAACTTTTGTGTGTGTGTTTACTGAGATGGAACTGTTAGGGTTTTTTTGTTGTTACATTTTGAGATGGCTTTACTGCCATATTTATTTGCTGTTCCTACTTGAACTTCCACTCACAGGGCAGTGTCACTGCTGGTCTCAAAGTTGTCTGAAGCCAGCGAAGTTGCAGCTGTTAACACCACAATTAGCTTTGGTGCAAAACTGCAATTTCATTACCCATGAATAATCACAGCTTCCTCACTGCATTAGTTGTAAAAGCCAAAAGGAATTGTTATGACACTGGAAGATGTCAGGTTAAGCATTGGTTGTGTTATTTTGCTAGAAAATATTTCCTGAAACCACCCATGTAATTTGAAGAATTTTAAGGCAGTTCATTATTTGATCTTATCCTGCTACTGCAGATGTCAACAGAGATAAATCATTACATTCAAAATGAAGGCAGCAGGAACGAACCTTTGTATAATTTCTGAAACAGAATATGTTCCTATTTCCAAAGCTTTCAGTTAACAGGGACATAGCGTGCTGAAGCGATATTCTATGTTTAACAGCTTTGGTGGTAAATGCATTAATCGGATCCTCAGAAAATGTAAACTGGAATTACTCCCTTTGCTTCAGCAGAGTTGTTTTGATTAATAGCAGCTGAAGATCTGGCATTATTTCTTTTTTACAACTGCATTCTCAGCATTTGCTGTATTTAAATCATATTACACCTTGTAGGTTTTCTCTAAGCTTGCAAATAATTTTTAGTTGGAACTTTTGAAAGTCTTAAAAGAGAAAACAAAGAGAAACATTACATTAAAAGACAATGAGGTCAGAATATTGTCTTCTTGCATTACTATTATTCCAATATTAGCAGTCTCAATGCAAAAATGTTGGTACATACAGGGAGTGCTCAGCTACTGGTGGGTGGAGAGCTACTGTATAAGCACACACTGGTTTGGTAGCACCAGCATTAATTACAGCCATTATGCTAATCAGAGGCAATTGGTGGTATTATCAAATAAGAGGATCTCTTTAAAGTACCACAGGCCCACAGGTGACAGCACCTATTCCTGGCCAATCTGGGAGTGGCTTTTCAGCTGAAATGCTCTTGGGTTCCATCCCTATTGCTCCTAAGGCAGCCAGAAATTATCTTCCTTTTTAGTATAAAACCTTAAAGACCATTTAGGAAGGTTTCAGAGACATTAGGTGTGCTTCTGATTAGTCATGTGAGGTCACTTGGGAATTAGATCTAGGTCCTGTTTTGCCTTGCAAGGCTGATAATGCCAGGCCCTTCCTGAAGGGAGCCGTGTCAGTCTGCACTGGGAGAAAGCGTGGTGTGCTCACTGCGCACCAGAGTTTTCTTGCTATATACAGAAGATTTTGGCTCCAGAAATAGTGCTTTGCAGATCAGGTGGGTGCTTTTAAAGCATTTGGAAAATTATATCTCAGCTATTAAAAAGTGAGATGATATTATCAGGTTGGTGACAGTATCTGGCTAGAATCAGTTGCTTGTGGAGCTAAGTACTCTAGATCTTAGATTCCAGCTCAGACAAAAACATATACATATGCAATATAAGTATGATAATGCTATTCCTAATGAGCAAAACACCTAAATACACAGCTAAATATGCATCAGAATTACATCAACAACAACAAGTTTAACTGATATTTTGATGGCTCAGAAACCTAATTGAACACCCGAGTGATTACACACCTGAACAGTTTCTTTATCAGTGGTGTGGGCTTTTTGTTTTAATTCACCTTGGTTTTGCTTTGCATTGTTATAAAATCTTTCTCCTGCTTGAAGCACCTGATAGGGAGAAACAGAGTGCTTTTTTCCAGACAATGAGTACACAGTGAGATCTCAGAGCCGCAGTTCTATATCTCAAATCTGTAACAAAGGGGTAGTAGAAGTTAAATGATTTGAGTCACAGTAAAAGTAAGTATGATCAAATTATCATCAAGTTCAACATGGGCAACTGTAAGGTACTGCACCTGGAGAGGAAGAACCCCAAGCACCAGTACAGGTTAGGGGCTGACCTACTAGAGAGGACCTGGAAGTATTGGTGGATGACAAGTTGACTATGAGCTGGCAGTGTGCCCTTGCGGCCAGGAGGCCAATGGTATCCTGGGTTGCACTGGGCCATGATTCTCCCTCTCTGCTTGATTCTCGTGCGTAATACAAGAAAGCTCCTCAGTACAAGAAACACAAAGAGCTACTGCAGAGAGTCCAGCGGAGGACCACAAGAATGATCAAGGGTCTAGACCATCTCTCTTATGAATAGAGACTGCAGGAGTTGAGACTGTTTAGTCTAGAGGAAAAAAGGCTAAGAGGGGATCTTATTAATACATATAAATATCTCAAAGGTGGGTGCCAGGAGGATGGTGCCAGGCTCTTTTCATTAGTGCCTAGTGATAGGATGAGGAGCAGTGGCCATAAGCTAAAACACAAGGGAGTTTCACCTCAACATGAGGAAGAACTTCCTTACAATTGAGGGTGGCAGAGCACTGGAAGAGGTTGGCCAGGAGGGTTGTGGAATTCTAGAGACATTCAGAACCTGTCTGGACGTGTTCCTGTGTAACCTGCCCTAGGTAGCCCTACCTTGGCAGGGGGGTTGGACTGGATGATCTCCAGAGGTCCCCTCCAACTCTAATGATTGATTGTGAAAATAGATGAAAAATGCAACCAAAACCTGTACATTTTTAATCTATGAAAATGGTGTGTAAGTAATTGATGAATAAAACTTTATCAGTCTATGTCTGTTATGCAATTCTATGGTAGTTTTACACATAAATTGTTTTCATGCTACAAACATTATCCAAACCCTGACTCATATTTCTAGTTGTATGCAACATTTGAAAGGAAATCTTTGTATTTCTTTATCTGATAATACCACACAGTAAATATGAGTAATGAATAGCTAAGGTATTAGACATAAGGTATCAGGTATGATAGGTCAAAAATGTAGTAGATCTAGATTATTGCTTCAGTTATTGCAGAAATATGCAGTCTTCTGGCTTATTGTAATAGACTCCATTTCATGGAAACATCATAGCGAGCAGCAATATGCTGTGATTAAGGATGCCAGGTGATTACAAGAAGAGGCTAGAAGTTAGCCTTCAGCTCCATTCACAGCTTCACTGCTAACTTGCTATTTAGCTACTTTTTAGACCAGAGTTCAGTAAATCAGTTACATTTGGGTGTATTATTAAACACAGACTAAAGCATTACTAAACTTAAAATAGGAGAAATATTTTTTACTGAACTGAGGAAATGTTCTCAACTGGAGAAAAAAAAAAACAACAGAAACAAACAACTCTCAGTTTAGAATGAAAAAACCACTGAATTTGGGCCCTAGTTTTTCAGGGGTTATTAGATCCTATATTGATGGAGATACAGTCTGTGTTAAAGGGATGAATAGTTGGTTTATAGGTAAAAAATTATAATTACACTGTAATTGACAGATACTTGAAAAATAATTATTCAAGTGGGTAAGACAGTATAACACACACACAAAGTTTAAGCCTTTCCAAAATCGCATTTTTATCAATCTGAAGTAAAAGGAAAAAAACACATCTAGTAAATACTTTCAGCTTTAAAGTTTCATGTAAAGGACATGAAACTCCTATTATCTATGCTAGTGTTCAATCCCTATCTAATATGGAGACAATCAGTTTTAAGTTTGTAATGGTGCAAGAATACACTTTTCAGCCCTTCCCTGGCAGCTCAAATCTGATTTTCAGAAGCACCTGCTTTCAATATAGGCACCTAAAAAGCTTGACTTTCAAGAGCATCTGTTCTCTTCTGACTCCCAGTGAGGCACCAGTGGCCAGATTTTCAAGTGCTTAACATACTCATTGCTGAAAAACTGATCCATGTTGACAACCTATATGGTCAAAGCTATCCACCTACTACCTAATTCAGCAGGGCTGCTTGAGATCTTCAGTGAGCTCAGATTCTGAATCTTTATGTCTATGTTGTATGAATGCACATAAGTACCTTCTTTTTGTGCTTACGTATCTTCTTTTTTGTGTGTGTGTGTGTGTGTGGATATTGATTAACCAAAAGAAAAATAATGTATTCCTGTGAGCAAGAGGAACTCCCAGAGCTGAATTTCTCATGAATTTGTGTTTTGAACTGGATTTTAAACTGTTAAAAAAGGAAACCTGCTCTGGATTTTGTGCTTTGATAGAAGCCCCTCCTTCATTTGCTGTTTTCTGTGTGATTCTCTGAGGTTTAATACAATAGTAACCTTCCTTTCATAGAGATGCTCAACTTTCTATTTTACCTGGATGAGCCTTCTCATAAACCTTGCAGCATTCTACCGTTTTTGAAATTTCTGTCCCTGCATTAAGCTGAACTGGTTAATGGATCCACAAATTGGAGGTACGGAATATCAGTCAGTCTTGGGCAGACATGTCATGATTGTATAGACCTTGTTTCCTGAGGAAATCTGACTAAAAACAACAACTAAAAAGACCGTACTTGCTTCACCTTTAGTAATCAATTATTTTCTATCCAAGTGTGGCTGATACAGTGTACTAATAATTTATAGAAACACAATATAAGAAAAGCTTCTGAGATGGAACATTATTCTTCTTGCCTTACTGCTCATTACTGTAAGACATGAACATTTTTTTCCTGAACACCATTATTTTGTCTTGCTCCCACCTGCAGAATTTTCTTTACTGTCACATGGAACATTTTTCTTGGTGATGTGCAATGTAAGTGAAATGATCCTTCTTAATGAGTCTGTGGGATTTAAAGAGGAAATAGGACAAAAATAGGGTTTCCTAACCTGAAAGATGTTATTCTTTTGCCCAGTCTAATGGTACAGGAGTAAGTGCTATGTGGCCCTGTCATCTACTGCTACTTCTTGGATCTGGAGGCACCACTGCAGGACGGTTCTCTGCAAAACATTACTTGGGGTCTTTGCCTGTGTCTTATTGACAGAAGTGGTAGGCTTGCATGCTCAAGACAGATTTGTTTTCCTTCTTTTGAGGTCACATGGTGTCTTTTCTCTGTGGGAATAGAGTACGTGAACATTCCCTGCAGACTGCAGCAGATTCATCTGTGGCAGAGAGAGGTTTGATAGCAACAGAGTGAAAATGGTGTAAACACAAGAAGAAATTATTTATTTAATGAGCACACTTTGCATAAAGTAATCTACCAATTTACCAAGTTAAACAGCTTAGTTATAGAAAAGAAACAAATGTTTTCATGTTACAATAGACATCTTCTGAGTCCTTCCCTAGGGCACAAGTTGCAGCCCACTTGCTATTTCAAGAGAAATATTTCTCTAATACTTTCTGAGCCCTTACTCCAAGTCCCCTTTGGTAACCATACACTCACCATTCAGGAAGGTTCCTGTCCTAATATTCTTCAGTCCAATTTGCCAGCTACTTATCCATATTAATGTTATGATTGAATGATCCTCTTTAAAATTTTCATTAGGAAAAAATAAACCTCTTTTTAATATAATGTTCAGAATAAGGGTATGGTAAACTCATTCCTTCACTAAAATAAATATTTGAGGAAACCAATGATTTTCCTTGAGTTGTTGACACATGCAAATCAGAACAACTGTATTTTCACTAGGACTTTCTGGGTGATATTTCCCCCCATCTTTTTTTTAAAACAAATTTCAGTTCTTGGTCCAGCTCACCATGGAGAACTGATTCAAATTTAAATTTTTTCAGAGCATAAGTAGATATAATAAATACAGATATAGCTTCTGCTGCTCAGTATTACATCTTCCTTGCTAACTTCTATGCTGCACAGTGTTGTTTCAATTTGATCTACTGCCTTCAGCAGTTTCAGTATATATTTTTGCTGCTGATTTTGGCTGTCTTTTCCCATACTGTGGTACTGTTGCCACAAGTTCTATGTGTTCATTAAAATGCAATGCCACAGATTTATTCTTTTTAAAAACCAAGTCTTCATGTGGACTAAAGTGTTAGAGTTTAAATGCTGAGTGTACAACATGCTTTGAGTTGTTTTTCTGACATTTAACATTGCCCAGAACTGTATCCTGCCCTTCAGAAACCAGGTACAAGCTTCCAATTGCTTTGGTTCACTATTTATCAGGAAAGGTGGTTTTGCCTGCCTGGGTGGAGTAGTCTTTAGTGTTTGTAAAGCCTGTTTTGCATTAGAAACTTTTGTTAATATAAGTAATGTCCCTTAGGAATGTGATTTTTGGTGGCATTTGATAATGACAACAGCCCTAATGTGGATGCAGATCTGGCAGATGATGTGCTTTTCCTGGTATAGATTACATGCAGGGTTCTGGAATCAGTAAAACGAGTCAAACTGCTTTTGCCAGCATTAACTCTACTATTAAATATTTTCAAGCATAGACATGGCAGAAACCCAGTTTTCACCCCCACACCTCTCTTGGTTATTAAATGTTATTTCATTTGGAGGTATGTGCAAGCTGCTACCCCATATGAAAACATCTTCAGCCAGGATATTCTCTGCCATGAAAGTTTTTCCATGGTGGAGAGTGTGGGGGAGAAAAAACATATGTATGTGACCACGTCTGAGTGGTTTCTTTATATCCAGAATGGCCTCACATTGTACCTTTATTTCCTCTCACACATGCATGCATAAATTATGGTGTAGTGGCCACAGCTAATTTTCATTGGAAATAATTGTACAGGTGACTGTCACATAGCCTAGGGTTTATGGTGCCTCTCTTCTAATGGTTTGATGGGCAGCAGTATTTGTTTTCTCATGAGCTTTAAGAAGAACTGAAACCAGCAGGATGAAAACAATATGTAATGTACACTAAAGCATTGGTGTTTATAATTCTTCTGATAAGAACTGCAGCAAAACTGAGATCAGGTCCAAAAAGTTATGCTACTTTCTGCCCCAGCTATTGAATCTGTTGCAGGCAAATAAAATAGTTTCTGTCTGTAAATGTAAGTGACCCCTTTGCCTCTGCAAACATTGCTAGGTCTCGCTGTTAAAATATGCAGTTATTTAAATGAACAAACAAAAAAGAAAAAATCACTGAAATGGAAAGTGCATACTGTAATCAAATGAGAAGTGAAGACATGGCTGCGACTTCCCATATATGTTATGTTATATCAATTCAGAATGTGACTGTTTATGTTCCCAAGCTTTCCAGGATCCTGACACCACTACCAGTAATGTTGCAAAAGCCAAAGGATGTGGTTTGGTGGCATTCACCCACTTCCAAAGTGAGGTAAGCATCCCATGATGTTGCTTGTGCTCCAGAGTTGGCAGCCTTAGCGGCTGCAGACCAGCTTTTCTGCTGTCACTACAGTAGCTGCTGCAGTCACATGCACTGACCCATCATGTCTAGCTTTCATCCAGGGTTTCCTACACACATGTTCCCAACTTCCAAACTTTCCATCTCAAAATTTACCTCATACGTCCCACTTCTGTCCCAAAATATTCCTTTCCAAGTTCCACTCATTTCAATGACAAATATATCTAAAAAGTGGATTGAGCAAACAAAAAATGTGTAAAATATTGCCAAATTAGCCTGTAAGCATCTGCTATTGCTTTTGTCTGCATGTACAGCATGTGGGTTTCCTCCGTATGAAAACAGTGCAGTTAATTCAACACACAAAATTAACTGTCCACATAGTACTTAGCATTCCTAAGGTCTAACATCAGTTTGCTTTCTGAAGGACTTGCTTTGAAAATGAGTCAAACTGCAGAAAACCACAGCGTCTCATCAAATGATGTTCAAAGAGAAGCTATTGCAGAGTATGGGTTTTAATGGAGTCTGGAAGTGGAAGCTGACTGGTCAGATCTGTTTTTGGAGAGGTAGCAGAGCATGCAGCACTGTCTTTCAGACACCCATTTTAGATGCCTTCAGGGTAAACTCCATTATGCAACAAGACAGAAGTTGCTAATAACTGGTCACACTTGTAGAGAAAACCCAGATAGACTCTGTTAATACTCAAGACCCTTCCTGAGGCCCAGATGTGAACTGAAATCCTGCAGATGCTTTTATGTGAATCAGCAGGGTCCCACCAAGCTACAAGTATCCTCTATAGTGATTTTCTAGCTGAGAAACAGTTGAGAAGCATATTAGATTGATTGAGGTCTAATTCATCCCTATAAAGGGTGTGTTAAAAATCATCAGCCTTCCTTAAAGTCTTCCTGTTTAAGGTAAAATACTACTGATATTTTTTTAATTAGTCTTTGAATCAAAAGAATGTATTGTAAAAAACATCTGGCTCTGAAAATAGGTCTACTGGGAACCAACATTTCTGCTATGAGCAAACGGTCCATTCAGAGAAATGAAATCTTATTTAAATGAAAATTTTAAGGAGTAGTCTGAGATGACAGAAAAGGGGTTGAAATTTAGAATTTAAAACACAAAATCTTAATTTATTATTATATTAGTATAGAAATTTCAACTGGTTTGGGCTATTACTGTTAGTAGAGGCACATGATAGAAAGTATCTACCTCAAAAAGAAAACAAAACAAACAAACAAACAAAAACTAGAAAAAGAAACCCATGACAAAAAATAAACACCAGCTTACTTAATAGCTCCGAGTAAGCCAGTAAGTGTATCTGGAAATGTTTCCCTTCTTCTTCTGGTGTCTGACAGGGCTTTATCTGTCCTACATGTTCTATTTTCAGGTCTCGAGTTTCTAAATTACACCTTCAGAGAAGTAGCAGGAGTAGACTTAATTTTTCTAACTGGTAGTAGAAACTGAATAACCCTGCTGTGTTTCTCTATTCTCCTGCTTCTGACATCAGGACAGAGCTCTCCCAACAGTATATCTAGCTGGTTAAGTATTTGGAGATAGGGCATCTCTATTTTTACCTTTGTCACATATGGTCAGGTGGGAAGGCTGTTTTCTGGATTAGGGCAAGGAAGGAAAGCCTTCAGCTCTCTGAAGGAGAACTGCTGCAACATATTGACCATTTAGTTGAAATGGTGTTGGCACTTCATTTTTTTTCCAGATGAAACTATTTGCTGAGTTTCACCCCACTTTGCTACCAGCCCTGGTCAAACAAAACCACTTATATGGCAGGTAGTTTATTTGGTGGAAATTGCCCACCAATATTGATTCTATCTCCCCTACAAAGAACACTGAGTCTGCTTTTCTCCATTTTTTTTTTCTGGTTGAAATATACTTTAGCTTTTTGAAGGCAGGCTTAGAAAGCCTGTGAAGCTTCTTTTCATCAAAGGGGGGTTTCAGCTGTGGGTCCTAAGTGCCACAAAAACCACAGGTAGCAGGTAACAACAACACAGGCAAATCATTTGTTTTCCAACTCCCCATGACACTCCTAGCACAAAGACCATTTATCTTATCTCTCTGACGTTATAGTCTTTGTCTCTCTAATCTTTACAAACTTTATCCTACAAAATGCTGAAATCACTGAGAACAAAACCCTCTATAATATAGTGTCTGGAAAGACTTGCTGTTTCCTCAAGCTCATGGGTCTGAAAAGGAATTTCTCTCAGTCCCCCTACCCAAATGTTTCTGCTTTCCCTACTCTGTAGATGACTTCTCAGGCTGTTGCCACCCCTCCTTCACTTGCTTCCTCATATCCAGATGTCTGATTCTCTCACATGCACAGAGATGGCCAAACCGGTCATACAGGTTCACACAGTTTTGGTCACTGTATTCATTACTCATAAATCTAATTATTTCTAACCTTGACCTCTATCAGGAAAACATCCTTTGTCTCACCTCCCAGCAATTCAATATATCTGCAACATGGCATTTGAAAGTAGGAAACCCTAACTCTCTTTTCGAGCAGCACACACTTCCTTCTTCTTTCCTCCGCATGCCTATCTCTCCTCCCTAAGGCGAAACTCACACACCACCTCTTCTGGTTTCAGGTGTAATCATAACCCAGATGAAGGCAATTATGGGTAATGTAGTTCCATCGCTCCCTCCTGTCTGCTTGAACAAGTGTTGCCAGGCATCTGCTAGACTACACATTCCAGCAGGCATTCCTCAGCACCCCAAGAGGGAGGCTCACCAGGTATGCTCACAGCACCTACCTGAACCCTGAACACATTGGAGTTTTTCAAAGCTGGAATAAGTGCTCCTTCAACAGTGCTGATGTCTTGAGCAACGACATAGTTTGGATCTAGGAGACAGCTCTTAGTTTCCGGAATGGTGAGTTTGGTTTTGCTTTGTTTTGTTTTGTGGGGGTTTTTTTTGTTGTTGTGGTTGGTTTTTTTGTTTTGGTTTTTTTTTTTTTTTTTTTTTGTGTTTTTTTTTTAATTTAAATTATCATTTTCCAGTTTTTTTTAAAATACTTTGGAAGGTCTGAAATATTAAAGTAGCTTTTTACCTAGGACTAATGCTGCAGTCCAGTCCCCTCTTTTGGCCATAGCTATTTGTCAGGTGTCTCTGGAGAAGGTGGAGAACCCATGCACATTTTGGATTGCATGATATTGTACCCTAGGGTGGTTTGGGATGTGAGATGCAGTTTGGGAGAAAGGCATGGTGCTTGTTAAGTGCTGGTAATTGCCTTTCTTGAGAGCGTAAATAATAGTGGAGCTCTTACAATTTTAAAGCAACAAATATTAAGCTGGCTTTCTCTGTCTTTTTTGTTTTGTGAAATAAGTTGCTGTAGTTCTATGTGTGTGCATGTGTGGGGCTTGGTTTTGTTGGGGTTTGGTTGGTTGTTTGTTTGTTGATTGGGTTTTATTGAATCACTATATGAATTTAAATATTCCTCCGCATGCAGCATTTACAAGGCAGCCATTAGAAATGAGAAAAATAGAGTTTAAAGAGCGCATATGCTTGTGAATTTTCAAATATTCATTCTCTATTAAAAGAATCTTTGAAAAGATCTCCAGTCTAAATGGAGGCAAGGCCTATCATGCTGACAGACCTTGAACCAACTCCCTTTATGGCTAAACAATGGCAAGCAGAGCTGGCCAGTCTGTTTATAAGTACAAACAGTTAATGAAAGACAAGAAAGAAACAGTTCTTGTTCTCTTTCCACCTGTTATTATCACTCTTAGCTAATAACACCTCTTCAGTGTTTGAATCCAGGATTTTTAATATCCATCTTAATACTTGCACCAATTAACTCCAAAATAATTATACATCC
>JANHGB010025977.1:0-21005 GCA_026283785.1 Coracopsis vasa
GCTCTGCCAGGGAGGAGGGGGAGCCGGGAGGAAGCAGAGACAGGACACCTGACCCGGATTGGCCAAGGTGGTATTCCGTACCACAGCACGTCATGCCCAGGATGTAGAACTGGGGGCAGTTACCCAGAAGGGCGAGAGTGGACTGCCAGGGGTCAGGCTGGGGTGTTGGTCGATGGGGTGGTGAGCTGTTGTATTCTCTTGCCTTGTTATTTCCTGTATCATTATTATTGGTGATGGTGGGAAGCAGTAGTGATTTGTGTTATACCTTAGTTACTAAACTGTTCTTATCTCAACCTGTGGGAGTTGCATTCTTTTCAATTCTCCTCTCCATCCCTCCAGGAGCCAGGGGGGACAAAAGGGGGGGAGTGAGAGAGCGAGACTGCGTGGCTGATTTATGGCTGACTATGCTTAAACTACGACACAGTGCCTACTAGTTATCTTGACATAATTATTTCAATCCTTGAGTTGAATCCTAGCAGAAAGAAAGTTTTGTCAAGGTGAACTCTACACAAAGATCAATGTCAGGTGGAAAAAAATCGATTACTTTTCTGTCAGTTTAATATAAGGGGACCCTAAAGATTAAATACATTAACTTAGGTGGAAGGAATCATACTTTTGTGGATGACATGTAGTGTGCAGTATTGACTACAGGAAGAAGTAAAAAAAGCATGCGAATAAATGTACAGAGCACTCAGCAGAACTTAGAGAATCATTGAAAGAATATTGCCTTATATATGAGGAATCTGTGAGATATATATGTACAGAGTACTTGGTTATGTTCTCCATTCATGTTTAAAATGTCAATGTGCATGAGAAATATAAAGAATTAATGGCATTTAGCATTAGAGAATTTCTTTAGAGGCAGGTGTCCTGTGGATGCATGTCTAGCCACCTAGTAAAACTTCCCACTGTCATTTTTTTGCATTTTAAATTGCCTCTAAAACCTATAACTTAAAGCTTTCTGGATTTTTTTTTTTTTTAATATTTGCATAAAATAAGTGCATCAGTTCATCTACTGTCTACTTCTTTTTTCCTGGTGCATTCGTTCGTAATGCTGCGTTACTGGTTGTTACAGATTTTGGTTTCCACTAATCTTCAGAAAAGCCAAAATACAATTTACAAAAATTTGCCATATTTCCAAAAGCAATGTAAAGAATTCTATTGTAATGTTTAGTCCCAAGTATCTAGAAACAAAGGAATCCAACCACCACTTAATGGCACCTAAAAAAGGTGAGAAATTTAATTTCAGTGATTTTTTTCTCAAGTGATCTAGATGATAGTACTCTACTAAAACTAAAGATTCTAAAACATTATTCTCTTAAATAGGATTCTCTCCAAATAAAAACATTCTTTGAGCTATGGAAACAAAAATGCCCAACAAAGTGATTTGTACCTGTATTTCAAGGTTAAGACGTCTTCCTGTGAAATATTAAAAAAAAAAAAAAAACCCCACATAAAAATGCATTTCCAGATAGTTATTTCATGTTCCATGGCAATCAGTAGCTTCTATGACAACTGTTGTAAGCCTTATATACTTTTCCAACAAAATCCAAAATATCTTCTGCTAGGGTTATTTGATACTATGAATAATAAATCTATGATGTGTTAAAACCAGACAAACCAACAAACCCAAAAAATAAACAAAAGAAACAATTTATGCAGTTGCAATTTTTTCACTCATCTTTGACAGTGTAACTCCTATCAGTTTAAGGAGGGGAAAGTATTAATATCTGTTTGAAACAATATTGTTTCTAAAAGTATTTTTGTCTGAACATTGTTACTAATATGATTTTCTGTAAAAGACAAGTGGTAATGCTTGCTTCTATAAGTTGTAATTGAAATTACTTATTAACAATATTTCTGTGGTTAACACCAAATTAAATTGTGCAACATGGTTTGATTACAGGAATAAAATATATATATACATGGATGTATATATGTGTATGCCTGTGTATGCACTGTTGTAAATACTAGAACAAATTTGGAACTGAGAATCAAAGATATGTGAATTTAAGTATTTGTAGATTCTTATAACCAAATTTCAAAATAGCATAGCCTTAAATGGCTCAGATAGATTGTAACTTTACATTTCTGCAGTTAGGCCAAATAAATATGCACATGATTCTGTAACTTTAAGATAAAATTCTTAGCAAACATTTTCAGTAATGTAGATTTAATGTACTTTCCAAATACATAGAAAACTCACAAACCTAAATCAGATTCAGTGTTATTTGTCCCTTTTTTTCTATCAGCACTAGATAGTTCCAAGAAAGGAAGAGCAAACTCGAGGTTTTACTTAGAACGTATGTCCTGGGTTCAGCTGGAAAAGGTATTTTTCTCCTTCTTAGTAGCTGGTGCAGTGCTGTGTTTTCAACTTTAATCTGAGAACAATGCTGATAACATGCCAATGTTTTCGTTGTTGCTAAGTAGCACTTACCCTGACCAAGGACTTTTCAGTCTCTTATGCTCTGTCAGTGTGGAGGGGCACAAGAAGCTGGGAGGAATCAGAGACAGGATGCCTGACCCAAACTAGCCAAAGGGGTATTTCTTACCACAGCACATCATGCCCAGTTTAGAAACTGAGGGGAGTTACCTGGAAGGCCCAGATTGCTGTCCTGGGTATCGGTCAGCGGGTGGTGAGCAACTGTATTGTGCATCACTTGTATTTATTGGTTTTTTAGCCTTTGCTTTTTAGTTTTATATTCTCTTCTCTTGCGATTTCTCTTATCATTATTATTACTGGTGGTAGCAGTAGTGGTTTGTGTTATACCTTAGTTACTAAACTGTTCTTATCTCAACCCATGGGAGTTACATTCTTTCGATTTTCGTCCCTATCCTGCCAGGAGTGGGGGGCCCCCTGCCGGGGTGGGGAAAGGGGGATTGAGGGAGCAGATGCATGATTCTGAGTTACTGGCTGGGCTTAAACCGTGACAATGTAACATTTCTATCTCACAGTGAATGGACTATTGTTTAAGTTATAAGTGCACACTTTTTTTAAAGTATATATTCTCTTGTGATATGTAACGCTCTTAGTCACTACTTGGAACTAAGATCATGGTCAAAGGTGGATCTTGCATCCTTGGACTTCTTCTGTCAGTTGAAGACAAAGGAACTGTAGTGATGGGCTGCAGCCCACCATCTGCTCTGTCCTCCAGTTATCAGGCTTTTCATTTTTAATAGATCCTAAAATATAACTGGATTTATGGTGCATGTTCTGCATAGATGTTCCATATGTTATAATTTGCATAGTTATAATACTGTCTGTTTTCTTATTTTGCAGACTAGAAAATATTGGCTGAATAGCATACATATTTTTCATGCCAAATTACTTTAAAGTATACTATGGTTCATGCATTTAAGTAATTTATAAGTAGTAATCCAGAACGCCTGATACGAATCTTGATATACTGCTAGTTATCTAAATGCTTCCTGTGCAAACTGCTGTAGTTAAACTAGGTGAAATGAAAGGTATTTATTTTCAGCTTTTCTGATGGTGATTCTACTTGGCTGAAGTACTGCAATATGATCTTTAGAAAGTATACATAACATATTTGCACTATCACCTTTTAATTAAAACAAGCTTGCAATTCCATTTATTACTTACATAATTTCTATTACAATTGATGTACTGATTATCAGAAGGGTGGATTTATGATTTGTCCATTCATAGGTATATGTCTGTAATTTAATTAAGTTTGTATTTATTACATACCCCTTATAAACAAAGCCTCTATTGAACATTTTTATGGGACTGAGGAATCAATATAAATGTATCTCACAAGATTCTTCTATAGGAAATGAACTTGGGTAAATTCCTCTAATAGATTTCTTATTTATTAACAGTCAAATTAAATGGAATCAGCTTTAGGTATATGAGCATTGAACAGTATCATTATGCAATTACTTTAAATTGATGTTTTCAATAAGATGTTTATATAAGGATTATATTTGTAAAAAATGTAAACTCTGATGAAATTAATTTTATTTTCATAGTTTTATCTCTAAGTTACCAAAATTAATAGCTCTTACTTTAGCAGAAACCCTGTACATTTATGACAGTACATATTTTAGAAAGAGAGGTCGTGGTTTTAATGAGAGTTTTTCCACTTATTTTAATGAATCCAGGGTTTTATTATAGGAAAAATTAAATATAGAGAGATTTCTTGAAAAAAATCACTGTACTAAAAAATGCATGGCTTTGGTGTGTACTGAACACACCACACACATATTCCTGCAAAGGATGACCTGTCACTGACATAAATATTCTTTAATTGCTGTTTTATATTCAGAAAAGAATTGTATGTAAGCATCCCAACTTAAAATAAATGGTTCACATGAAGGTGTAATTTGTATTGTTTTTACCAAATATTTTATTAATTTTATTGGCAGATCCAGGAAGAATACATCTTGTCTTTGAGAACCAAAACAGACTGAACAGAAAAAAGAAAAATCACAGAACTGTTTGCGGGAGAGGGGTGGTAGAGAAGTGTGCTCACCCACAGAGCAGGGTTAATGTTAGTAACTGACATAGGAAGTGTGGAAGTGTATGATTGACTACTTTTCATTAATCTTTAATTTTTCAAAGATAAGCTACTTTTTAAGGATTTTCCAGTCAATTGAAAAACACTCTTATATGTTTGAGAGACTAGAATTCTTCATGCAACTTAATTTAAATGTAAGGATAAGAATTTGTACTGGAAGTCACTGTTTAGAATATTTTATCTGCAGCTGCATAAATTAATTTCAAAAATATTTTGGAAATATTTTTGTTATCTGAACTAATAAGTGCCAATATCTACTTTCAGAATATATGTTCTGTAAAAATTGAGACCATAATATGTACCACAGAAATACAAAAACCCCTTAAAATAGTCTGTTTCATAGTTTTAAGAACCCTTAAGAAGTTAAGAAAATTCCTGCAACATCTGATATTTACGTACCAGGACCATAACTAGAAATAAGAATGCTAACTTAAATGTGAAAACAGTTAAACTCCTTGGATAGTGATTTCTCAGATCCAGTGCTTTGACTGCACTGAATGCAGACCTGGGAAACACAAAAGATTTGGGAAATTCATTGACTTCTTCCTCCCTGCAAGGAATCAGAGTTAGTGGTTTGGGATCATACCGTCCTAAAGAATGTATTTAGAAATGGAACATTGTTTTCTTTTAAATATGACTAGCAATAAGAAAAAAAAAATATTGTCTACTTTTGCACAAAATCAATATATTTACTTCATGTTTTTTTTATTTTCTTTTCCATTCACTGGTCTTAACCAACACAGAGATTTGGGTGGAAGGGGTGTGGGAGTATTTTGGTTTTATGTTTTTATAAAATATGAATGTGGCTCTAGTAGGACTATTTTAATTATAGACAGTTATCATTGAACAAACAATCAAACAAACAAACAAACCCACCATAAACCTATATCAAGTGCTGTTGCTAACTCATCAAAAAAGCAATGGGAAATGTTCATACCTATTAGCCCCATCTGTACATCTCAGATAACTCAAGACATCTCTATCAGTGCCAATATGTTAAAAAGTAGTAACTGAATGGCATCACTAAATCTAGATGCTTTCACTGAAAGCTGAATATCATTCTTAAAATTAACAAATTAGGTCTGGAACTGATTTTCATTTATATTGTTTCAAAATCCTGGGAACAGACAAGTTTAGTTATAGACCAGTGAATGGTTTAAGCATAATGCCTTGCAACAGACCAGACTGGACATTTTTTGAAAGCACAGACAAATCAAAAGCATCCAGTCTTAAATAAATATTTTTATGTTATCACAAATCTAGACTTAAATAAGAGGAGTTCTACTGCAAATACTTCCTCTTTCAATTCTAATGCCTCACATTTGACCTTGAATAAAGCAGTTATTAACATATCTTCTATGGCATATGGTCTGCCTAATGGTATCACATCTATTTCCCTATTTTAGGAAAGATTTTTCCTGCTAAATCATAAAGCAATACACATTGATTCATTGTGTTAGTATAATAATTCATAATAATTCCTTTTTCTCAGTACAGATGAATGTAAAAGAAGTGCCCTTCTGGTTAGCTTTCCAACAGCTACAGCACATAGCGCAGACCAAGACAAGATGAGATGTCTTTAAGCTACCTTTAAGCCACTCAAATTTCAGACTAGGAAAGGTCATGAAATGCTTTAATTGAGTTGTATTTTTCTGTATCTATACATAGACTCAGAAGAATTCTGGATTATCGATGGCACTATCATAAATACAAATCCCATGCTGTGACTGTTTTCCTTGTCCAGGAGCCTGTGCCATTATCTCTGCCCTGAAAGTACTTACTGCTACTGCACAGTACAAATACGCTCTGAAGAACTGTGACTTTGCTACAGCCTTGATGTGCTACACTAGGGACTCAGACCATTACTTCTATTAGAATTATTGCATGATGATCAAACACAGAATACTGTTCATTTTTCTTCTTTGTGCTACAGGTAATAACCATAGGATCATAGAATGGTTTGGGTTGGAAGAGACCATAAAGACCATCTAGCTCCAATGCCCCTGCCACAGTCAGGGACACATTCCACTAGACAAGGTTACTCAAATCCCCATCCAGCCTCGCCTTCAACACTTATAACTATGGAGCACCACAGCTTCTCTGGGCAACCTGTTCCAATGTCTCACCACACTCACAGTAAAGAACTTCTTTGTAACATCTAATTTAAATCTACCATTCTAGTTTAAAGCCATTACCCCTTGTCCTATCCATACGCCCTTATAAAAAGTCCCTCTCCATCTTTCTTGTAGACCCGTTTAGGAACTATAAGGCTGCCACAAGGTCTCCCTGGAGCCTTCTCTTCTCCAGGCTAAACAACCCCAACTCTCTCAGCGTATCTCAGTAAATATTTGATTGCTTTACTAAAAGCACACTTGATATACCAAAAACTAAATTACAAAGAAAAATTAAGAAAGAATCATAAACTTTTGACCAGTTACCCATTGTGTACCTTTACTGAAAACTGCATTTCTTGCAGATGTTATGACCCATGCACCAAAGCCAAGTGATTTAAACTATGTAGGATAGAAATTATGTTATAATTGCTTACTGGAATATGTTGTTGTGGTTATATAATAATATTCTGAACTTTAAGAAAAATAGCTTTGTGTAATCATGAAGTAATGAAGTGCTTTGGTCTAAAGTAGAATTCATTTTGAAGCAAATGGGTTTGGGGGATAGCACAGCACGATCTCAGAAATTCAGTGCTAGTTTAGTTCTCTGGCTCACTAACAAGTGAAGCAATTCAGGTGTCCTCCTGTGAAAATAGCTTACAGATTCTTCTGCACAACAGTCAACAACCACCATCAGAAGTGTGAGCAAATAAAATACCGCCACTGCAAGTTTGTCATCCATGAGTGGTAGCTTATCACAAGATTCATAGCAATGGTGGTGCTGCTGTTATGCTTGTCAGAATAGGCAGAAAATAGCAAAGAAAAATATTCTTTTTTCCAAGTAATTTATTTCAGTGTTGGTGTAAAGACTGTTTTCCTGCCCTTGGGAGACAGTGAATACTGTCAGCAACTGGAATGCTTCAGACTTGCAGATTATCTCAGTCCTAAATATTGCTTTTCAAATAAAACCTAAAATGTAAGTCATAACTGTAAGGCAGATAGAGCTATTTAAATCTGAATGCTAAGAAGTTGTCAGAGAGAGCCATTGTGTTCTAGGTCTGTTTAAAAGTTTAGCTACAAGCTAAAGAGCTCGTAACAACTGATGTACTGAAATGGTGCTGTCATTTCAGATTAATTATACTGTTCATTCTCACCACCTCTACCTTATGGAAAAAGATTCCCATAAGTCCTTAGAAAATAGTAATTTCTTTTTTTTTGTTCTATGAAAAGAAAAAATTTTAAAGTAACTAAAAAACCTAAGCCCCAAGCCTTAAGAACTTTATACTGAATTTCATTTCATGTGTAACTAAACCTTTGGGGAGTAAGGAGTGAGGGACCCTCAACCTAACTTCCACCAAATATTTAGCTTCTAAATTCTGTATTGTCTTCTTACTTACCTATGATACTAACTGGAAAAAAAGATTATAGTTAGTAGCTCTTAGACATTTACACATAGGTGCTAAAGGTCAAGGACAGCTGTCTGGTTCTCTTCACAAGCTGCAGCTTCCTTCAGGGAGCATCCACCTGCTGCAGCATAGGGTTCTCCACAGGCTGCACTGTAGCAATCTCCTCCACCACAGTTCCTCAAGGGCTGAAGGGGGACAACCTCCTTCACCATAATCTCCTCTAGGGACTGCAAGGGAATCTCTGCTCCAGTACCTGGAGCATCTTTTACCCCTTCCTTCTCCCCTAACATTAGTGTCAGAGGGCTGTTTCTTACACTTTTCTCACTCACTGCTTGTTCAAGTGTTTTGCCATTTCTTGAGTATTTTCTCACAGAGGCACCATCACTTGTCTGATGGCCTCAGCTGTAAAATATGTTTTGATAGAAAATTATGTTATACAAAAATTTGATTTTTTATAAAAGGGTGGTGGCAGTAAAAACATACTGCTGAAGAACTGAAATACCCACAAATACTTCATTACAATATATGCCCTCACTTGACTCTTTCCCTTGAACATCTGGCAGGAATAGTTGGCATAAGACAGTGTTGTTTCAAGAAAAAGATTTTTTTTTTTAGGGATGATAGTGGGTATGGCCAACTTTCTGCCAACCAATGGCACTTGGTTTTGTTGAATCACTATCCTTTTGTGAAACATCATTGCCCACTGTATGATGCTACAAGATATCACTCATGGCAAATTCTGAAACCATTAATATTAGAGGAAAATCTGGAGACAAAACAATATATTTTCACTGGTGAAGATACTGGCTAGTCACTGAAATTAACACTCCATACACACTCTTAATCTTGTTTTAGCCCTATGCAAAGATCTTTGATTATGTTCATACTTTTTATCCCAACAGCAGCTGACTGGACTTTTACACATACAGCAATGAGATACTTTTCCTGCTGTTACTAGCCTTAGCAGTTTTACAATCTGTGAATCAGTGGCATTTGCAACTAAATGCAGACCTTCAGCATTTCTCATAAAAATAATAAAATGTCCTCTGAAGAACAGAATATTTTGCTGTTTACTCTCTAAGCCTATAGAATATATGATAATGGTGTTAGCATCACAATAATTTAAGCACAGACCATATAGTTTAACAGGGAAAAATTAAAATAGGAGACATGTTACACAGCAACACATCTGAGAAACAAAAAGACTAGGATCTTTCAAACTATACCCCATAGTATGAATGTCTCTGTAGGAAGATAGAATGGATGTATGTGGTTTTGAAAGGCTGTATCCTTGATAGCCTAAACTGGAGCGGGTTTCCTGTATATTCAAGAAAAAGGAGATAAAAGTAGAGATAGGGAGACATGTTCAGATAATGAAATAACCAAGTGTTTTAAATATAATTAATGATGCTGGTGGACTGGGCAGAGAGGTTAAATCTGACACGCTCATTGAATCTGGAGGACTGAACTGTGAAGTCCTCCAGAATTCACTTAATTGTGAAGCAGATATTAAGTCATATCTGCTGCCATATAAAAGAGATCCATCAATGTTATAAAAGAGATCCATCAATGTTTCTTTGTATGGTTAAAATGTGAGCACTCGTACTCTCCATTTTGTAACTTCTAGTAAGGTATGAAACAGCCTCAGTAACAAAATGAAATAAGAACATTATAGTATCTTGGAATGGGAAAGCAGGTTCAAAAGGTTTTTTTCCTTTTTTTTTTTTTTTCCTGCCTCCCTTCCCCCCAACTAAATCATAATTTCAACAAGTCTGGTTTTGTTGTTTTTTTTTTTTTTCAATAGATGATACCCAGCATGCTGTTTTTATTACTGGCTTTTGCTCCTTACAGACTTCATTGCATTTTTGTAACATAGTTTTTTGTAATACATTGGGGTTTTGTAAGATATTGTTTTTTCTCAAGACATTACAGTTTTTTTCATCTCTTTTCCAAGAGATACCTTTTAAAGTACCATGTAACCCCTATAAATAATACTTTCTTGCGGTTTCTCAAGGATTTTTCAGAGTATTTTTTAAAGTACAGCATTCTCAAAGGCACCAGAATCACTAAAAGCAGAAGTGAAAAATAAATCTTATCTCAAACAGTAATAAAGCTAATGAACTGCCAATCTTGTCATTTGTAAGTTACTAAATCCTTTTAATTTCAAGGTTGTCTTCCTGAATTCTCAGTTTAATTATAAAACATTGGATTTATATAACAGACCTAGTTCAACTGCTTCTGCAAATTCACTTTTATTTTATATAATTGAATTTAAAGGCACCTTGTTCACCTTCTTTAGTTCAAACTTCAATAGTATAGATTCGATATCACGTGACCTTTTAATATCTTTGAACTTTATTTCGATGCATAAGTTTCTCAGTTGCTTCAAATAAGGACAGATTCCTTTCAATTCACACAGCATATTATCTGATCTTCTGCCTGCTTCTTTAACTTTCTTTAATGGGAAGTTAAAGGAAATGTATTCTGAATGCTACCTTTTGTAGTCTACTTCTACCTACCAGAGTTTATATCTACCAGAACCAATTTCAGCTTGGAAGACCATATTAGCAAAGGAAATATATTTATTAAAATGGACAAAAGAATACATAAGAATTAAAATCTAAAAAAAATTATATCTATTAGAACAATATAATTCTAGAATATGTCATATAGCTAGAAAAAGTAGGGAAAAAGGCATCCTGTCAAGAAACTTCAATATCATCATTTTGCATCTGTTTTTTTCTTTGAAAGCTCTGGCACTTGTCTAGCTCCCTGGTGAGCTAATTCAGCTCACTAAACAGGTGGAAAAGCAATTAAAAAATGAACAGAAAAATCTATGGGGAATAGGATGCCACTTCACCTACATGCAGTAAAGTCTTAGGTCAGCTTCTGTATTGTGGAAATATGCCTGTCATATACAAAAGTCAACCAATAGCACTACCTTATTTTGAACTTTCTCATTGCTATTGAATACCTGAATGGCTAAGATGATTTTAAAACCAACACCCACCCTTCCACAATACTTCCTAAACTGTTGCTAAGGAGTAACTTTATCAGGTGAAAAGCTAGCTATGCAGAATCTGAACATGGCATTAGTGCTGCTTTATCATGGATTATAGTTGTTTGAAATTGTCTTTGCCCTTACTTTGTTATGTAGGTATGGAAAATAATAGGGAGTAACAAGGATTTTACAGATATTATTGTATTTTGAGCTACTATGTTTTGGGATAGTAAGGACTTAGGGTAAGAAGCAAAACAGTGGTGAGCTCTAGTATCAATTTTATTACCTGTTAATTTTGAATTAGTTGCTTCACATTTCAGATTATCCATCAGTAAAATGAGAATAATAGCATGTTCCCTCCCTGCCAAAAAATATTCAATTAGTGTCTGTGATGTCATGGATTTTAAAAGGAAAAGTATGATTATTTATCAGGATTTAAAGAGAGTATTGGGTTACAAAGTAACTCTAGTGATCTATGTTCCCTCTCCTGCTTCATTGTGGTTGTAGAATTTTAATTAGCAGTTCCAAGAAGTTTTCTTCACAGAGTCTGACAGCTCTCTATAGAGTAGGTTGTGACATTTATAGAATCATTTAGGTTGGAAAAGGCGTTTAAGATCTTTGAGTCCAACCATAATCATTGAGTCCAACCATAAATAAATGATCAGCTGTTTGAAGAGAGCACATGGTTTATCTGATAAGCTTTGCAAGTGTTTGTGTCATCAGAAACATACATGTCCAGTGCATTAGGCAGGAATATAAGAAGATACTTGCATAAATAAACAGAATGGCATTTAGGATAGGATATTTGCATGATTAGTCCTCTTTCATGATTTCTTCAAATAAACTAATACTTTAAGTTAATGATTACAATTGTTATTGTTTTGACACTTCTTATTTTCTTATTCACCACTTTTTTTTTTTTTTTTGCCTGTGAATGACAGTTGAAGTGTCTCAGTTTATACTAATAAGATTATATTATTATGTTTCACATGATGCTGACACACAATCTCAGTGTGCAGCTATAGATGCAGTAATTATATGCAGTTGGACATTCCCACTGCTGACTAGGGCTCAAAAGAGGAGTAGCTTTTTGAGTTTTTCATAAGGTTTCTTGGCTCCTTAAATTCTCAGATACTCTGTTATTACCCTGCCTACACTCTTAGTGTGCCCTGTTGGAGTCTACATTTCACAAGTCTGACAATGCAGTCTTTCTGGAAGGACTACAGATATATAATAAGAAGACAGCATAAATACCATCTCTATATGTTTGTGCAAATAACTTAAATGCCATTGACTGAAAAAGATCTTCAAATTTATCTACCTTTCTCTGCAGACTATATGCATTAGAAGTACTATTCCACAAAGCAGCTAAAACATAGGTGAGTTTCAATGGACTGAATCAGGCTTCGGAAGCAGTCAAATACAGAGTTTCAGAAATACTTAACATCCAAGTCCCATAGAAATTAGTGTGCTTTTATAAACAATGTATGAGTACTTAGTCAGCTAACATTTTAATCTGGAATAGAAGGAAAGTTTCAACCAGTGAGGTCAAAGTGTTTGAGTAGTTACTTGTGAAAGAAAACTCACATCCTTCATAGCTTGAAGATTTTTTCTTTTTTCCTTTTTTTTTTTTTTTTGTTTTCCAGTTCACTTGTGTGATTTATTTTATTGAGTAATAAAAATTCAGGATGTTGACAAATATTTAATGCTATGCTTTCAACAATACTATTTTTTTTCTGAGATATTGTTCCAAAGAATGCATACCTGGATCCTCACTTCCCCATAGTCATTTTTATATTAAAAGATTTTATATATTATATTTTTATTTTAAATTGAGTGAATGTATTCAGATATTCAAGCCTCTATTGTTAGATGAATTATTCACATGGTTTCCCTGCTGTTCTAACTTCACTCTTTTCAGCTACATATTTTTGCATTAAGGTGTCACAGGGCTCTGTGAGAAGTTTTTATGTGAAGAAATAATAATGTGCAAAATACACACATTACATAGGCCACATGTTATAGAATAGTTAGGGTTGGAAAGGGCCTCATGTTCAGTTTCTCATCAATCAACATCCCCTAGCTCTTTTCTGCAGGGCTGCTCTGAATAACTTCTCCACCCAACCTGTAGCAGTGTCTGGGATTGCCCTGACTCAGGTGCAGGATCTTGCACTTGGCTTGGTTGAACATCATGAGGTTGGCATTGGCATCTCTTCCCTCCAGTGTATCAACCAAATCACATTGCTTAGTGCCATATGTCACATCAGAAAGTTAGAGTATGCTTAGGTGAGCTGAAATAAACTTAACACAGCAATTTTAAATCTCAGAAAACCATTAGCCAAACTTCACCTATCTTTATGTGAGTGACTCAGTGACTGTGTGAAGACATGTAAATGTGAAGTCCAAGGAAAGAGCAGAAGATGTATAAAGCAGTAGTGCAGAAGATTACTGTGGGGAGTGATTGCATCCTGTAACACATGCCAGCTACCTCTGCTAGTGCAAAGGTAGAAAATTTGTGCCGCTGGCCTGGTTTTCTGGAGGTATTTAAGCCTAAGCATTCTTGAAGGCCTGAAGGCCTGACTGAATTTGTCTTTGGATGGTTTGGGGTTTTTTTATGTGTATGAACTGATCTGGTATTGTGTACTGTATTGTATATTTTTAAAAACTGACGTGTTTCAACTGTTTGAAAAGAGTATTGGAAATGTAGATTGGAACAATGTCAAACAATTAACATATTTAAATCACATTGCTTGACAAAATAATTTGTTTTATTAAGTATGATATCAATAGAAAAATTCAATCCACTTCTATGATGCAGATTTATTTTGAATTTTCAGGGTAATTTGCATTATTGGCAGTATTGTGTTTGCAATAAATGTGACTTGCTCAGTTTCTAATTATGTTTATAGTCCTCTGCGTATTATTATGATGAGAACTGAATCTACCATCGTTATTCACCTACTATTATTGTGCTGTATAGAAAGAATAGGTTTGCATTAACCAATAAATAAAATGCATGTTTTTATTTAACATCATTCTTGAAAGTAGTCCTCACCTCTGAAAATACCACTTAGAAGCTGTATCAAGCAGGAAAGCTAGACAGATGGCAGAATACAGAACCTGCCATTCAGGATAGAGAACAAAATAAAACTCAAGAAATTCTCCATGGATGCTGCATAAGTGCAAAAGCACCATTAATTAAACTTGAAAAATAGTGCAATATGAAAATTCTTAGATGAATAAAAATCTACACTAACCAAAAGACAAAAGTGTCAAGTGTGCTACAAGGCATTATTGTAATTAACATAATTTCCAGCATGAAAAAAAAATATTTTTATTGTAAATCGTTTCAGAGGGCACAACAGTTTGGAAACATGTTTTTGTTTTTCAACCTATAACTGTCTATCATTGAAGAGATATTGTAAACCTTAACATTTTTGAAAACAGTGCTATTTTAAAGGTTAATTACATTCATAAATACTTCACATGAACTAATTTATTATGCTGCTAATCCTAAAGACTCTTAAAGGAAATTGTCCCTGTTGCACTTTATTTCTCTAGTACAGGTACAGTCTTACCTGCATTCTAATGCTTTCTTATGTCCGTGATGCATGACCCAAGTATCCTTAGCTCCATTACCAGGATGATTTCCATAAAAAGGGATGAGAATTTCTGCTCATAACTGGTTAAACTAATCATCATAACAATTATTTGAAGTCAGATTGAAGTTCTTTCAAAAGGAATCCCTTCCTAATGAAAATCATCACCTGCGGTGAACCTACTCAGTTCTTCAGGAAGGGAAATAATAGGCCTACACTCTTCAGTTTCCTCAAATGTTTTCATGAGAAGAAAAAAAAAAATGCTACTTTCTTCTTGTTATTATATCAACTTAAATTTACTTTATTCTAACTAGTTTCTAAACTTCTGAATTTATATTTATAGCTAACTACTTTCACCGTGTGCTATAGCATTTGTATGAAAAGGACATATATATTATAACACAGATTTATATTATATTATATTATATTATATACAAACCAAAAAGTTCTCAGTGAAATAAAGATCTTCCAATGCCCTGATGCAACTGGTGGATGACAAGGCAATAATGTATTTCAGGTGATTTGAAAGAAAGGAAGTATAGTGGAAGAAGAATCAACTGAGTGTTTCATCAGAGGGCTTCTTTGGCAGAAAAGTCAAAACCATGTAAGGCTTTGAAGCTGTCTTCTTTTACTAAGAAGTCTGCAAAAATTTGCAATGGAAAATTTGTCATGAATAGGGATTGTGATAATATGTCAGATATGATTTGCTTTCAAACATAAGGCAGTTGGAAAAATCTATCTACCTAACCTCAAAAAAAAAGCAAGCAAAGTAAAGATATCCCTTACTCTCTGCCAAAACCAGGAGCTGAATTACAGATTAGAAAAAGCTGTTAGGGTCAAGGAAAGGATTCCTTCATGGATTGCCATTGAAATCAATGGCAAAATTCCCACCAGCTTGTGACGTGCAAAATCTTCAGTTTTCAAAATTAAAGCTTCTCCCTTCTCTGATTCCTTAGCCTCAAAGAAAATCTACAGGAAAGCAGATGGTGTTAATTCCCCTGAAATTCAATGGATTAGACAGATGTAGAGATGCAATTCTCATTGTCCCAAAACAATAAGAAACATTCAAACATTCCTTTCCAGTATGTCTATTATAATTATTTTTTCTGTAAGGCTTAAACAATCCAAAACTCAGGCACATACACAAATATCACTGCATAGTCTTCTAATGGTCGCACGTTACTGTTGGTGTAGAGCATTGCCATACCAGGGATTGAATTGGCTGTATTTTAGTCATGTTCAAATTTGGTAATGGTACAAATATTTTTACTGGCAACTTAGGCACTATGATGGGTCCCAGAGAAAGATGCATGAAGTGACAATATGCCCTGTACTCTGTGAATAGTACCCTCTTTGCACTCATTGGTAAATTGGCAACAGAACTTGCCTCAAGCTTTTTTGCAAAAGTATTCTTTTTATGCCACAATTAACCAGATATCTCTGTGAAAATTTGCAGTAGCAGGAAAACCTTCTGAAATTGTTCAGAAATTATTCTCATTCACTGCTACTAACCTCCACTGTCTAGCTGTCAGAAAAGTTTGGGCCATGGTAAAAGTTAAAATAGTTATAAACAATCTACTAATGCTGCAGTACTGAGTAAATATATGTATTTACACAGTTGCCATGGAAAAAAAAATCTTTATATTGGCAAAAAAGAGTTTCATACTAAAAAAAACCAAAACCAAACAGCAACAACAAAAAAAAGGCATAATAGGAAACAAAAGAAAAAAAAATCAAAAACAAATAAACCAAAGTTTTGCCTTGATAGAATGAACATTCATAGGATATTTACTTTTGAGTCAAACAGATTGGACATTCTTTAAGTTAGTTTGTTTAAGTGGTTAGGTTTCCAACTTATTAAAACCATAGTTTTAAAATCAGAATTTGTTGCCTTGTGGAAAAGTAGCCAAAGATAAAAACAGATCAAGCACTCCTACAAGACAGTACCACTAGTAACAAAAGCTTTTTGGCGTGCATTTAACTACAGCAAACGTGAGAAAGCAGAAGACACTGTAACATTTTTCTGTTCTTACAAGTTTTTCTCTGAAGCAAGCTGTAGTACTTGTTACTGCTCAAAGACAGTCTAAAGAAAACCTGTCAAAATAAAAAGACTAATAAAAGCTACTGTAAATACTGCATAACGCATTCAGTTCCAGTCAATTTTAACTAGCAGGTATTGGACACATACTCTAGTTGCATATTCTACTGCGTACTATATTACAACTAATAAATGTAGAACCTGGATACAGGAGCAAATGCACAAGAACTTCAGTGAGGAAAGCATTTGAGGGTTGACTGCAGTCCCTTGGCTTCACAAGCAACTTTGTCCAGTATGCCCATCTATAAGTCTATGTAGCTTCATTTTGAAATGAATTGTATTCATTGTCCACTTTTCCTCTTATGAAGAAACTGGTTTGTACTACTTTTTGAAATGTGATGGCTAAAGCCTTGAAGATGCCTCAATTTGCATTTTTCCCCTAGAAATAGCTGCCTTGAAGCCTCTTTAAAGCTGACTTTTTCCCTTAAGGTGCAGTGTTTAAAAAGTAGCATCTTGTCATTGAACAGGATATTCAGAATATTATATACAAATTTAGATTTAAAACTAACATTTTTTCTAGTAATCTTTACTCTTAACAGTGCAGTGCTAACGTGGGCAGTGAAGAAGTGAACAGACTGCAGGTCTTTCTGGCACATGCTGAACAAATGCCATTGCTTATGTTCTAATCATTCACTTCATCAAAGTAACGAACGATGAAGAAAAGGTTGCAAAGACAACACTAGTAGTATCATATGGCAAAGTGTGAGTGTTATTTATCAAGTAGAATTTTTATTACAGAGGATGATACCTGGCAAAGGGCAGATTAAGTTTGTTCTTCAGATTTCAGACTGATGTTACATGGCAGTAATTTAATAAAAGAATAACCAAAATGATATTCCTTGGAAAAATGAAACCGGTGAAGAAGAAGAAACTTAGTCATGCCACTACCATGAACACCTGGCAATCATGGATAGACAGTCTGGATTTAGAGAAAATAAAGGGGAATTACCACAGTTTAAAGAATTATACGACCATAAACACTTTGATGATGGAGCAAATCCTCTTTATTGATTGAAATCTAGCAAAGACAGGTAGGACATATGAAGCATTTAATGTAAATCAAACATTTATTTTCTAAACTGGCACTAACAGACAGTGAACCCACTAACTTACATATTGCTCAGTAGGTGAGAGTACATGAGTTGCTACAATTTTTGGAGGAATCATCAGGGTTTGTCACAAGGAGATTTTTCCCTGGATCTGTGAAAATGTAACAACCCTCTGTGCAGTCTTTCTACGACAACATGGCTCAGTCTGATCAGCTAGTGTGAAGGGAGAATCATCATCAGCAAGATAACTGTCCAGGGAACTTTGGTTGAAGGAATTTTTGACCTACAAGATATTTTGAAGACCTGTTTCAGCACTGTTTTTTCAAACACAGCCTTTAAATAAAGCTAAGCAATTTTCCAGGCTGTAGATGATAGAAAACAATATTTAATGGGATCTGTCCTGGACCATATGCTCCTTATTTTCTCCTTCAACTTCTTTGCCACCGTCTCTCATCTATTTTACATGAACTATGTTCAAAGTCCACAGCATCATTTTCACAGATTCTTGAGGCCTGATACAGAAGGAATGATGAATATAACATACCTGGGATGGATTTCCCAGTTTTGATAAGATATACAGTGTACACAAATCCAATGAGAAGATGCTCCCCACCCCAACTTCACTGCACAGCTTCGCTGCACTGTGAATGTCTCCACTTTAAAATCTAGTGGTAATGTGTTACAGAGACTATATATTCATCTGAAGTAAAACTTTTTCTGAGAGTATTTGATGTATTTATATAGGGCATAGAGACTTGCCACCTGCAACTTTGAATCTCAGATGAAAAAGGAAGTTGTAAGATGTCTATAATTTTACAGTTTTTTTAAGTTTAAAATCTAAGCACTTTTTAAAAAGTGTCAAGCTCAAATGCACATCAACACATAGAATCATAGAATAGCTAGGGTTGGAAAGGACCTTAAGATCATCTAGTTCCAAACTCCCTGCCGTGAGCAAGGACACCTCACACTAAACCATGTCACCCAAGGCTCCATCCAACCTGGCCTTGAACAGCGTCAGGGACGGAGCATTCGCAACTTCCCTGAGTAACCCATTCCTGTGCCTCACCACCCTTACAGTAAAGAACTTCTTCCTTATATCCAATCTAAACTTCCCCTGTTTAAGTTTTAACCAGTTACATTTCAGTCATCATAATAAAACTTCCTGGTTTATTAATAACAGTAAGCTAATATTAATAAAAATGTTTAATTCTGAAACTTTCCTTAAATTTTATACACCTAAAATTATTAATTCCAACATAAATAAAAAAATGTTTTTACTTTGATGGGAACTCATTATTACTGCAAAACACTCTTTTTACTAAAGATGCTGAAATGAAGCTTTTGCAGACAATGTACAAACTATTGACTTTAGGAGAAACACCTGCTGAGGTACAAAGGCATATGGAAAAAATATCATGCATTCAATGCTACTTTATGTATTGTGCATGAATAAAAGAAAAGCTTATCTATTTTTTTTCCCCATACTTTATCTGTGATGCTACTAAACCTATGGAAAAGTCCTTATCAGGTAGTTAATGTACATATATAAAAGAAATAGAAAGCACACAGGAGATAGTTCAAACAACAACATCATTCCATTCCAACCTCCTGTTGTGAGATTCATAGGAGAGATTGGGACTTTAAGTCATCCACATAATTGTAAACTAAATTACATCTGTACTGAAGCCCATCTATTTTAATTCAGCACTGCTTTCAACTGTGAGTAAAAACAGATGTTTTGCATACTGGAATACTGAATACTGAAAAACATCTACTTTAGCTGCATGATTTCAGTGCTGCAGTACTTAACAGCAGAGACCCAGTTTCAGCTATCAAAGTTCTTCAAACTAATATTCAGACACTGGTTACCCGATATAATCAATTACATATCTCTAAAAACTTTTTATGTGTGACTGGGACAATAAAAATTTGCTTTTAAAAGCAAAGCATAAAGCCTCATAGCACTGATAGAGCCAACAGTGATTCTGCATTCCAATTTTGGAATGTACTTGGAGTTAAAAACTGGGATACAACAGAGAACAGGTGATTATCCTCAAATACTGTCCTAAGGACTTCATAGCAGATGCAACTTTTCACCAAAGTTTTGGAAATCCATGTCCTTTTATGAGGTTTGCAGGAGCCTGCTGTACTTCCTGGTACAGCTGTCTCTTCGCTACAGCCTCATGAATGAGGTATGTTCTGGGCCCTCCTTGGCACCATGAGGTTTAAACATACCACTCTCCTCCAAGAGCCTCACCATCCATTCAGTGGTTGGTGTTCTGGTGGACCAGATCTGGAAATATATCACTGATCCTTTAACATCATGGAGTGGGGCTTTCCACGAACAATAAGTGGTGACTGCATTTCAATCAAAGCTCATTTTTTTACAGTTCAGTGCTGTTGGTTAAAGTACCAAAAGAGTAAGATCTGAGGCAAATCTGAAAATCTAATTTAAAAATCTGAAGCATGGTTGAAGCTATCTTCATGTGCTAGAGGTTAACAATAGCATGGTGAGTGTCCATTGAATAATAATCATGTGACATTTTAGCAATAACACCAAAGTAATATCTTTGATTACTTTAGAATGAAAATACCTAAGTTTGTACTTCCACCAATGCTTCCCAAATCACATAATTTTCAAAGGGATTTTAAATTAACAAGTTTCAGTACTCAATAGCGTCTTTGGCAATGATAAGCCCTTAGAAGTAGTGATTTGAGGGAAGAGAAAAGGTAAGGTTAACAGTGGGACTGGAAGACCAAATAGAAAACAGGAGACATTTAAAGAATGAATGAGAATTATCGCTTAGCTAATAATCACTAAGTGCTGAAACTGCTGACCTGCACAGCAGCAAGTAAGCTTCTTAACGGTTATGAAACAAAGTTTGAATATAAAAGAAGCTCAGATTTGAAGATAAAAGGAAGTTCGTCACTCAGTTTTACTGGTATAAATTCAAAGTTGTATAAAAATGTAATTATGTGTGATTTATGTTACTGCGACAGAAAGGCTAATGAAAACTATGCAGAAGACACACTAGATGTTAAAAAATATAGTAAAATAATTAAAACATAAAATATGTGGATGCTTTCTCCACTTCATAGTGATAAGTTTTCAGGAAGTGACAAGAAGATAAAACAAGAAGATAAAACATCAATCAGAACATTCTTTACTGTAGTTCAGCTTGGTCATTACTAATAATTAG
>JANHGB010025977.1:21015-33983 GCA_026283785.1 Coracopsis vasa
CTTTCCATTCATGGAAATCTTACTATTTACAATGAATAAGCAATGAGGACCAAATATTTTGAAACCGTATTATAAATGTAAAGTATTTCATTATAATTAGTCTGTGATTAAATTACTTGTTTCAAATTAGTGAAGAACAAATAAATGCTTCCACATTAGGACTGCAGAATTGCTCAAAGTTGTATAAACCAAATAAACTTTCATCCTGAAAATATATTATATAATCTTTTATTGGTAAGAAAATATTAATAGAAATAGAGCAGACATTCAAACGGTGATAAATCAAACTGTGAAATTTTAATTAAATTAATTAAAGAAATCTAATATGCAAATAAAAATTAAAAAAAACCCCAAAACAAACCAGCCACATTTTAAATATGTTGCAAACATTAAACAGCATTTCCCCATTATTGCATCCGGTGTTTTGGACAGGAAAACAATTTAGCGTTTCAGTCTTTTCTAAGGTGTTAATGTTCTGCTATACTGATCATGGGTGTGGGTATTAGTGTGTATGTTTGATTAGAGATGTGTGTGTAACCACTGAACTCTTTCAAAACTTACTGTATTGTTCAGAAACTTGAGAATAACAAATTATTACTTTTTAATTATTTTTTCCACAGAAAACTTTCATTCTTTTTGCATCAAGTACTTCAGTTAAAACTAAAATATGAGCTAGCCAGCTCAGTATAGCCAAATCAATATGTCTCAGTAGTAAATTAGCAGAATCAGTCCTAAAGTGAATGGAATCACCCCTTTCAGGTTAATAGGCATTCTCTTGCCCCTCACAGGCTTTCTTGGACTAATTTGACATATCAATATGTTGCATTATTTAATGATGAGGAAAAAAAGATCAAAATTTCTAAACATCTAAGACACACTGAAGTTATCAACAGTGGGATTTATCCAATTAAATGGAGAAGTCTGCATCTTAGCTATTTACTCTCAGATTTTGCTTATAGTTAATGAAAGAAAACAGACAATTGCAATATGTGGTTCATCTGAAGTAAGAGGTCTACTTAAGATGTGATAAATAACATCCTAAAAATACCTGCTTCTCTATATTGATTATAAATAAATCCTAGTGACAATACATCAAAGACAGAGATCCGGACTGTCTGTGTCTCAAGTTAGATGAGAAGTTGAAGGCTTTTCACTAATTGGTATGGCTTTGGAATAAGCTATTTGTGCCTCTGAGCAGAAATTTCTTTGGATTCCTTATAATCTCTTTTTCTGTTGTTTTAATCATAGTTTCAATTAAACAAAACAAAACAAACAAACAAACAAAAAAACTCCAAACAAGACAAAACAAAAAACCAAAAAAAACGGGAAAAAAAAAAAAACACAAACAAAACCAGCACCCCCCCTAAATATCTAACATCTTGCTTACTTCTTTTAGACTCCAAGTCAGTTTAGATTATGGTAGCCTGAAATTTTAAAATTCTTTATTTCCATTCCTCTATCTACAAAATGTGTAATTTCACTCTTTTGCCTATAACTTTTTTAATCATCTGCTCTTCCAAAGAAATTACATACAGATATTTGAAAATCTATTTTACTGTTATTACTATTACTATTATTAGTAGTGCTTTAGCTTATATGTGAAATGGCATGGATCATCCAGGTTGGTTACTGAAATGCCTTAAATACAATCAACCAAATATTGCATTTGCCTTTCCTTTTATAATGAAGATACAATTTATTAGAAATTCTACAAATTTAGTCAGATCTAAAAATATACAAAGCACTATATAGCTATAAATGCAATTCCTTTGACATTGATTAACATATCATACCTTCTTTTAAATGACATAATCTTTTGTTTCAAATTAAATAACTCTTAGAAGTCATCTGCCCTATATTCTGCAAATCCTTTAACAACACTCCTTAATCTGATTTTGTAAAATGATACTGAAACATTGGGACTGCTCAGCCTGAAGAAGGTTCATGGTGGTATGTCATCAATGTATATAAATACCTGAAGGGGAAGGTGCAAAGAATATGGAGCCAGGCCCTTTTCAGTGACAGGACAAGAGGCAATGGGCACAAACTGAAATACAGAAGGTTCCCTCTGAACATCACGAAGCACTTTTCAACTGTGAGGGTAACTGAGCCCTGACACAGGTTGTCAGGGAGGTTGTGGAGTCTTCATCTTTGAAAATATTTAAAAGATATCCAGACAAGATCCTGGACAACTGGCCCTAGGAGTCCATGCTTGAGCAGGGGGGTTGGAGCCTTTAGAGTTCCCTTCCCATATCAACCCCCCTGTGCTTCTGTGATATACGAATCATGCAGGTCAAGAAACATTGAATCAACAGAAGATAGCAAAAGCAAAAGTCTTTATTATTCTAAGATACTTTATGGTGTATTTGGAAATTATGAAAATTTCTAAGGCTATAATGATTGTAGTTTCTTGTGTTTTGGTTTGTTTTTTTAACTGTAATTATACTTCAGAGTTGTCATGGAGAAAAATGTGAAAGCATGGATATTAAAAAGAAATAGGAAGAAGCAATAGTTATTCTGCAAATAACATGCCACGTAAATATAACCATGAGACAAAGGTCAAATTCAGACAGATTAGGGTGATCAAGGGATGAAAGGACAGGTCAGCACTATAAGGATGGCAAGCGGTCTGTGCTCTGGGCATAACAGTAAAAGTTTTCTCCTCTTGATTTCTATTCATATTCTGCAGTAGTTCTGTGAAAAGAGCATTTATTAATATCAGTGGGAGTCCTGTGTACAGGGCAGCTGCAGAATATACTATTAAGAACTGCAGTGCAGACTGGAGAAAGAACTACATTACATTCCTCATCCTTAAAATAGACTTTCAAGTGAAATTATTCCACTCTTCTCTTGATTTCTTTCATTGCCTAATTTTTATCAGTGCATTCCACCTAGACCTTTCTCCCTACAATTTAATTTTTCTTACTCGCACCCTTTTGATGCTCAGCTTTTTTCTGTCCTTCATCACACCTGAAATTGCAGACCAATAAACAGTGGTCAAGAATCTTTGTTCTCCCTTGGAAAAAATAACCTACTGTTACCTATTTAATTGATTCTCATAGGTCTTATGCTTAAATTTATTTTTATAGGTGTATATATATTATTATTGCACTTGTTTGCCATTTTTTCAGACTATCATGTAGCCTTAGATAGATATTGCTATAAAAAAAACCCACATGCTATATATTCTAATGAAAAGCTTAAAGACACTGTTCTGCAGCAGAAAACTGTTGAGATAACCTGTACACATGAGACTGGACAAACTAGAAGAGAAACAACCTTTGCAAAACCCTGTCCATCTAAAGCTACTTTCATATTTTCAGCTGAAAAGACAAAAATCTCTCTTTTGTCACCTTATTAAGGATTTGGTATTGTTATAATTTGTAAATTAGAGCACAATACGGCACTATTGAGTCTCAGCAGTAGAGTCAGAATGAAAAGTGGACCTATGGGATCAAAGAAGTAATATAATACAAAAAAAGGCTTAAATAGAAGACTTAGAAGTAAAAACTCCAGACTATGCAATTACATTATATTCATAGCTGTAGGGAAGAGTGCAAAAGCAATGTAAAGATACTTAAGGAAATTTAAGTCTTATAAAGAATCATAGAATCAGCTAGGTTGGAAAAGACCTTTATGATCATCAAGTCCAACCATTACCTCAGGACTGCCACCACTACCACTAAAACATATCACTGAGGGCCAGCAGAGAAGACTTAGTGTTCTGTGCTTTCTGCCGAGAGGATGCCTCCTAGAGCACTGTCTCAATGACCACTGGTTGAGCTCACCTTTGCAGCCTGCTGGGCTGCTGGACACTGCCTGCTCACCCTGAAGTGATGTGCTTTGGGTGCTCACACTCCCAAGGGCAGTGTTACCCGCTCGAGCTGGTGCTTTCCCAGCGCTGTCCCCGTGAAGCAGCCGGTTCGTCAGCAGAGCTGCAGCTCCTGGGCAGGTCCTGAAAAGGACCTGAGGCTCCCTTGGTGGCTCCTGCAGTTCAGAATGAGGCTCCTGGATGCTGTGACTTCCCCACCCTTCGGTGGTGAAGGCTTCCTCTCCAGAGCTACTCACCTTGGCAGGTGAGAATGAGGCATGTGTATTTTATTGGTTGTATGTAAGAAACTAAAAAACAATTAAAAGCAGGTTTGAGACTAGTGAGAGAAATTTGAAAGGTACCTAAAACCCCAGTAAACAGGTTTGTAATATTAATCTAAGGCCCAAAATTGAGGGAAAGGCTATTAAGAGCTTGATTTAAGCTTAGAGATAGAAATGTGTGTTTTCTAAGATACAGAATGGAATAATTTCTCCATAATGTATTTAGAAGAAAAAAAAATTAAAGAGAAAGCAATCTGAAAGCAAAGCCAGTCCTAAACAGACAGAATTAACATATCTCTAAGAGAAAAGAACAAGCCAAATCATTTTGCAAGAGCCACAAAGAAGGAGTGGAAGTATCAGAGAAGAAATAAAGTGCAAACAAACTGTGTGCAGTGAAGATCTTTTGTGGGAAACTGCTGAAGCTGTAGCTTCATCTAATGATAAGACTATCTTAGACACAAGTAGAACCCTTATTACTCATAAAATGGATGATACTGGAAAGAATAAGAAAAATGTCAGAAGTTATACCGAAGTTTAGGGTTTATACATCCTGGACAACTGTTCAATAGAAATTAGTGAAGAAATGATTGATCATGATGAAGTACTCAGAATATGTACTTTTATGTAAGTTCCCAAAATATATGTACACTTCTTGAAAACATGCTTAAGTTGCAAAAATTAACATTTTATATTCAGTGTCATTTCTGAGAAGAAAAAACTGCAGTGCTTCCTCTGTCTTTTTACTCTTGCTGTATCTTTGAAAGCAGAAGAATTTAAGCCCTTTGAATATAAAATATTACAAAAAAGGACTTATGTTTTTTTGTTGTTGTTCTTCAATAGTCTATTAATTACCACTTTTTAATAATTAAAAAAACAAGGCTATTTAAAATATCAAGCCTGATGAAAGATATTGATTAGGTAACATCTTCAGAAGCTTATGTTGTCTAATAATAATTAAACTGTTTATTATGAAATACAGTACACTTTTAATGCAATTCTAAAGCTGTAAGTCTTAGATCTGAAAGTCATTAAGAGGTATTCTTGTTGATCTTGAAGAGATGTGAATTAGTAAAGCCTTTTGTATGGACAGTTCTGGATAGATGCATGTTGTGATAGAGTGCTTTCTAAGTGCTCTAAGTCAATCTGTCATAAGTCAGCTTCATTCCAGTAGCCAAATAAACAATATTAGCATTAGTAGCTCAATATATTTGAGGTCATAGGGTTCACTGCTGCAAATTGTCAGATGTTCATCCTTCTGACATATCAGAGCAGCCGAACACCAGACAGCCATGACCGGAATTCAATCTTTTTACAGTCTAGGCCTAAGTTAACATTTCTTGCCTCTTAGCAAAGCCTGTTAGCCTGAATACAATGACACTGTCAGTAGTCTTTAGTACCTTCATGGCACTAATCCTGGTGATTGCTGAAGACTTTTTTGTCAAGTACAGTTTATATCATTCACTCTTGCCTGTGAGCAACATCAATGAGCAGCAGGCTGGTGCAAAGCATCTAAACATAGTAATACTTTGCATTCATGTAACATTTTATTTTCATACCACTAACAATGCTCTAATAAGTGTTCAGAAGGATCTCACTGAATTAGATATCAATCCAAAGTAAAACTGAGCAGATTAAATCACAGAAATTTTATCTTATGTTATATAAAAAATCAATGGCAGAGAAAACTACAGCTCAGGAACTCTGAATTTGAATAAGCCGTACCTTACTGGAAATTATATTTTTGTGCTGTTAGAATGATTTTGTGCCATTTCTTCAATATCAGGGTGGTGAAATGCTGGAACAGACAGTACCCAGAGATGTTGTGGATGCCCTATCCCTGGAAGTGTTCAAGGTCAGGTTGGACAAAGTTTTGAGCAACCTGGTCTAGTGGAAAGTGTCCTTTAAGGTCCTTTCCAACTCAAGCCATTCTATGTTTCTGTGACATTTTACAAAGTTGTAAAAAAAACAAGTCCTCTAGTTAGAATGACTTAATTTCAGAGGTCAAACACAAGGATAGAAGGCAGTTTCTCAACAGAAAAGCAAGGTTATTGAATAATAATGAGAATGCAAAGTACTAGCTCTGTTATAATGGCAGCTGTATCAGAGCAGAAGATGATGATGCATGGAAAAGGTGCTATAGAGTCTGAACAGGAGAATATTTAGTAGCTTCCAATAACAAAGAAAGGAAAAGCATATGCCTTTCCAAGGTGACATGGGCAATTCAATATCTATGTGATGATGTGTTATATGGCATGGACAATAAGATGAGCATATCTGCCACATGCAAACTCCTGAAAGCACATATCTCAGCTTTCAAAGTGGCAGCACATACAACAACAGTGCATACACAAACAATAGCACAACACATTACAGTACATCTGATGTGCATGGCATCGGTTAAGCCTTCCATGCACACTCTATGTGACCTATTTAAAGACCTCAGGTCTGATCATAGATACGGACTGTAGAGTAAAATCATCTCTCCTGTCAGTTTTGCATGCACTTCTGACTTCTTAAGCATGCAGAAAATAACTCCCGCATGTTTGCAAGATGCTTGCTTCTTCACGTTTTTCATGCTAGCAAAGATTGTGACAACTGACAACAAGTACAAAACATCTATTCTTATCCTATTAGCAGTAAGTAGTAACAATAGCAACATAGAATTATAAATTAGTTTGGTTTGGAAGGGACCTTTAAAATTCATCTAGTCCCCTCCCCCTGCAATGAGCCGGGACATCTTCAACTTGATCAGGTTACTCAGAGCCCTGACCAACCTGACCTTGAATGTTACTGAATTGTCATCTACTACCCCAACAGGCAACCTGTTCCAGTGTTTAATCACACTCATCACTAAAAAATTATTTCTTATATCTAGTCCAAATCTCCACTATTTTAGTTTAAAACCATTACCCTTTGTCCTACTGCTACAGGCCACATTAAAAAGTCTGTCCCCATCTTGCTTAGAAACCCCTGAAATACTGAAAAGCCTCAGTAAGGTCTCCTTGGACCTTTCTGTGGCTGGACAACCGCAACTCTCTCAGTTTTTTCTCAGGGTATTCCATCCTCTGGACCTTCAATAGGTCCATGTCTTTCAAGTACTGAGGACTCCAGACCTGGAAACAGTACTCTAGGTGGGGTCTCACCAGAGTGAAGTAGAGGGGCAGAATCACCTCCCTTGAACCTGCTGGCCACGCTTCTAGGAATAACAATAGTATTGTTATGCCTTTGCTATGAAACTAGAGAACTCTGATTTAGGTATCAGTAAGGTTCATTTTAATAGCAAGCTCTATTTCTTGCTCACAGGTCAGTGAGTTCGTATTTGGAATCCACATTGAGCTACATAGACATTGTTAGTTACTAGATTTTTTTGCACTAAATGTAGATCAGTAAGTCTGAATGCAGAGGATTAAGTGACTCAGGACACTGGCACAGTAGAATCTTTTGGACTCCAAGTGTTCAAGCAAAATTAATTAAGGTTGAACTGCATAAGCTGATCATAGAAAGATACCTAAAACCACACATACTTGGAAAAATACTTTCTCACACAGAATATATCACCTAGTAATGATTCTTAAAATGCCAAATATTTCTTTTTAAGATATTGTCAAGGTAAGCCAGAGGCATTTAAAAGTAATTGATAAATAACTCCAAATCTGGAAACAATATATATGTGTACTTTTTAACTTTTTGCACTTGCTACTGGTGCTAATTTGTTCATCCTTTTCTCTGATTGACTTTTCTCTGATTGACTTTTTTGTTCATCCTTTTGTCTGATTGGCTGATATATTTTTCTTTATTTAATTAAGTGTTCTTCTTCATATAGCTTCTTCACTGCATAAAACCAACTCAACTCTTCCTCAGATCAACCACAAACCAAATATATTTTAATTTGAATTTGAGAAAAATAAGTAATTGATCCAGGATATGTCAAAAGGCAAAGAGATTTTTTCCCCTTGAATCAGTTCTAAAACGTAATCATTCATTATGCATACTATAAATATAAAAGTGGAACCCAGCAGTAGTAAGGACAGTATTAAATTGCAGGGTGCCATGTGCGGTTCCTTTTATAGCTGCATTTGTATTGATTATATGTAATTTTTATAGAAGAAGTCTTTTAACTTTATAGGTAAAGTTGGCAATTAGGTGTATGTTGCTTTTCTTTATGTTACTCTAAGATATCTAGGGTATGATAGGATTTTATATAATTCTTTCCATGCTCTTACCCTTTTAACCTTCAGATTAAATGCGAAACATTTATGATTCATACTCTTTATTTTTCCTTAGGAACTATAGCAGTTTAAAAGTGCATGTGAACTTACTTTTTTTTCCTAGTAGTTCACAGAATACATAAAAATGTGGACATATGAATGCTAGTTAAAAAAAAAAAAAGATGTTGGGAATGGTTGCTAAAAGATTTTATGATTGTTTCTGAATGATGGAGAACCAGCAGTACAACATCATTAGATAAACTCATTAGAAAACTTCACACCTTGCTCATGATGAGGTTAGAGACAGAGCAGAATCACCTCTATTTGCATATGCTCTATTTGTAGCTGAGCTTGCAAGCCTTACATAGTCCATATGACTTGTGTCCTCATTGGAATAAGTCACTACTAATATTTTTCATTGTCATGTCTGTTGGCCAAATCTGTTTTTATTGCTGAGTCAAGTGTTGGCCCCCGTCTTAGAGACTCAACATCCCACGCATCTTAACCCCACCTATGACCTACAGTGTTTCCCTGAGGGTATGTAACTCATAAAGTAGAGCCACAAAAAGATAATACCTAGAAGGAAAGATAAGTCATTTTTAAGAGATAAAAAAAAGTGGACGCATTTCCAGTTTAGATGGAACCCCACTGGTGACTGGCCACCATGTAACCCAATATAACCCTATTTACTGTAACTCTTTGAGCCCAACCTGTCGGCCAATTTCTCACCCAACAAGAGAATATTAAATAAATTAACAAATAGTGAATTTACCAGAGGCAAAAATAATTACCTATAAAGTACCGCCAAAAAACGCTTGCATATAAAAGTAAATTTCATGTATAATTTATATGAAATTTAGGGGCCAAGCTCTAAGGCAGCTTAAATAGTTATCTTCTCTTCCTTCAACTTCACCCTTACACTCTTGTTTTATTGTTTCCCCCTTAGCTCTTCTAGCCTTGCTGTGAACCGGGATAAAAGGCGAAATAAATGCTTTTGTCTCTGTATCTCCTATTATTACTTCTTCCCTTGAAGGGAATCGCCACAGCGATTAAGTTTTTCAGGAGTTATTGGGAGAAAAAAGACTGCAAAAGCCACTCATGATTTTTGCTGATACAGAATGTAAGGAACTTGCACTAAAGCACTAAAATCAGTGTAAATGCTGTTGGCAGGTCAGCCAAATCCAAATAACTGCTTATAATGCTCCTTTAGCTAGTCTTAGCACGTGGATCAAAAAATGTGCAGGCTTATGTGAAAATGTGCCTACTGCTCCTGAAAAAATCTACTTCAAGACTCCTTGTTGCATAAAATCCTTCCATCTCATTTAAATCTTTTTCTCATAGAATTATAGTTAGTGTTATCATTCCTCATCCTGCAGAGCATCTTTCTTACATTGTGTGTTGACAGTTCTGATGATTGTCTGGCTTCTGTTCCTCCACAGATTTTGGAATTTTAATTTCTAACAGGTGCCTTCCAGCCCAAACTATTCTATGATTCTATGATTCTATGATATGCCTTTTTTACCCTGCTGTGCAGTGTTTAGGTTTCCAGAACTGATGCACAAATATCTTGATAGGGAAGGACATAAAATGAGCTTGCATTCCTCCAGGTCACTGCTGCAGTGCAAGTGCACTCTAAATCTCTCATCATATTTTGGAATAACATATAAGCATATAAGCATATCCAACATAACAGTGGATCGTTTTCTGCTTGTAGGCCAAGAAACTTGTCAGTGACAGTAAAAAATCCCCAACATGGGTTACCCCATCTGTTAAAACATGTGGAAATGGAAAATCTGAATTCACATCCTTTGGCCTTTCACCAGGAACTTTCTCTGGGTATTTTCTGGAAGAATATGAAAACTGTCCTGAACATCTAGCACATCCTTGAATACAGGATCGTTTCTCATTTTTTATGTAGTTTCATAGCCTGAGTTTGATCTCACCAGTTGGATATGGCAATTAAAAGAAATTGATTAAAGGCTTTCTGGAAACAATCAAGACAGAAAGCGTGTATTCAGACTTGGTAGTGTTCTGAGTTACAGTAATATGAATTCAGACAGTGTTTGAGTCGAAACAGAATCTGAAAAGGCTTTGGAAAGTCTGTAGTTTGGAAAATATGTGCTGAACACTCTTTGCTCAAAGATGGTCATCTCACTGTGGCTGCTCTGATTGACAAAGCCTGAAAAGTGAGCTTGTGGGGGGCAACAGTGAATGTTTCATTGGACATCCAAATACAGCTACAGCATTTTCAGAATAGTTGCCTTCATGCTGACTTGAATTGAATTTATCTTTGTTATGCTTAACTTCATTCTGGTACAGAGGTATCATACAGTATAACTGCAAAGCAATGCTATGAACAGGCACGAGAGTTTCAAGCTAGTGCTGGAAATATGAATCTTTCCATATTTTTCTATCTAAATGCTATTAAGTATTCCTTAGACAAATTAGGAACCCTCTTGGCTTGATATGTAATATAAACAATATATGTAATATAAACAATGGATGGTAAATCGTAAATAGATTCATAGAATTATTTAGGTTTAAAAAGACCCTTAAGATCTTCAGGTCAAGCCATTAACCTAACATTACAAAGTCCACCACTAAACCATGTCCTTAAACAACATGTCTGCATGTCTTTTAAATAGCGCGGGGATGGGGACTGAACCACTTCCCTGGGGAACCTTTTCCAGTTCTTAATAACCTTTTGGAGAAGAAATTTTCCTAATACCCAATCTAAACCTCCCCTGGCACAACTTGAGAACTCTTCTTCTCATCTTATTGCTTGTTACTTGGCAGAAGAGACCAACCCCCACCTCATTACAACTTCCTTTCAGGTAATTGTAGAGAGTGATAAGGTCTCCCTGAGCCTCCTTTTCTCCAGACTAAACATCCCCAATTTCCTCAGTCACTCCTCATAAGACTTGCTCTAGACCCTTCACCAGCTTTGTTGTTCTTCTTTGGGCACACTACAGCACCTAGAAGTCTTTCTTATTGTGAGGGACCCAAAACTGAACACAGTATTTGAAGTGTAGCCTCACAAGTGCCCAGTATGGGCAGATAATCACTTCTCTAGTACTTCTGGTCATGCTATTGCTGATATAAACCAGGATGCTACTGGCCTCCTTGGCCACCTGGGCCCACTGCTAGATCATATTCACCTAGCTGTTGACCAGCACCCCCAGGTTCTTTTCCACTGGGCATCTTTCCAGACACTCTTCCCTTGACTCCCATGTGTATTTGCATGGGGGTTGTTGTGTACCCAGTGGAGGACCCAGCACTTTGCCTTGTTGAACCTCCTACAATTGGCCTTGGCTCATTGATCCAGCCTATCCAGATCCCTCTGTAGAGCTTTCTTACCCCCATGCAGATCAGCACTTCCACCCAACTTCATGTCATCTGCAAACTTGCTGAGGGTGCACTTGATCCCCTCATCCAGATCACTAATAAGGATATTAAATAGAACTGGCCCCAGTAATGAGCCCTCGGGAACACCAATTGTGACTGGCCACCAACTGGGTTTAACTCCATTCAGAACCACTCTTTGGCCTTGGCCATCCAACCAGTTTTTTGTCCAGCAAAGAGCATGTCCATCCAAGCCATGAGCAGCTGGTTTCTCCAGGAGAATGCCATGGAAACCACATCAAAGGCTTCACTAATTTACAGGTAAATAACATCCACCAATACAGGTGACAGTCTCAGCACAGTAAAAACATATGCGATCATAGAGTAACTGTTATAGTATAGCCCTCTAGTTTCTTAACTTCAGAACCATTCTAGGAACCCCAAAATTCCAGAAAACTTTGTGGCCTCTGTCAGGGTCTGATTGGAGGAAAAACCCAGTGCCGGACCCTGTTTCAGTTTGCGATCCCAAGAGTGAAATTAAGACACAAACAAGGTCAAGTACCGTGATTGGACAGTTTTTTGATTACAAATTACAAAAAAACAGTTATTGTAAAAATGGGTAAATTATTGTAATAAAGGGGATAGCAATAGGACAGGTTGGAAAAAGGTAGAAAATGAAGCAAGGATTCGGTGTGCAGAGCGATAGAGAGGGAGATAGTCACCGTCACGAATCCAGGGGATCCATTGTCTTTGTCATTGGTGTTGGGCGTTCTTCAGGGTTCGTAGTTGGTATCAGAGCAGAGTTCCCCTCAAGAGTCCGTCCGCAGTGGGTGTCCTCGTGGAGGCATCCTTCTGGAGTCCCCTTGAAGGTACCCCATGGAATGGGTCTCGTGGAGTTGCCCTCATGGCCATGTCTCATGGAAGGTGTCCCTCAGGGTCCATAGTAGTCATCGGTGGAGAGTGTCCTCATGGAGGTGTCCTTTTGGAGTCATCCTCATGGCAATGGCTCCCTGGATATGTGCCTCTTGGTGATCTGTCTCTTGGTGATTACGTTTTCCCCTTTTGTAAAGAAAGAGCTGGGGGGAGTACCTCTGCTCTTCATATCACATATTATTCGTTCCTGGTGGACCAGTTTTCTTGGTCTTGCAGCCAGCTTTTCAACTGCATGTGTCTGCACACACATGTGTCTGCAGCAGTTCTTGAGATAATACCTCACACCAATCTTTGAGGTAATGGATGGAAGAGTCTTAGCTCTTTCCCACTCATCCCTCAGGCAATGGATGGTGGAGTCCCAGTTCAGCTCCTCACACCCTTCTCCCAGGCAAT
>JANHGB010025978.1:0-16262 GCA_026283785.1 Coracopsis vasa
GTTAGATATAAGGAAGAGGTTCTTCACTGTGAGAGTGATGAGGCACTGGAACGGGTTGCATGGAGAAGTGATGAATGCTCCATCCCTGACAGTGTTCAAGGCCAGGCTGAACAGAGCCTTGGGTGATATGGTTTAGTGTGAGGTGCCCGTGGCCATGGCAGAGGAGTTGGAACTAGATCATCTTAAGGTCCTTTCCAACCCAAACCATTCTATGATTCTATGGCTCTAGCTGCAGTCAAGCTGCAGGGTTGACAGATCTCAAATCAAAAGCGTTGGAATATGTGATGCGCTGCTTCAAGCCCTTGCTTCCGCAGGGTGGGAGTGATTGGGAAATTTGCTTTCATCTGGAAAGCAGAAAAAAAAGCCTCTAATCTTTGTGGTTATGGCAAAAAGCCCGAAAATGTGACCCCGCAACACCCTAGCAGCTCAAAAAGTTAATGGGAAGTGTTAATTCGAGCTTTATTTTTTCCCCAGTCTCATGCCCTGAGGATCTCAAATATGATTTATGAGCACTTAAGGTCGGCCATCCGCAAATTGCTGAGGGTCCGGGCTTCTCGCAGAACCCTCCAGGCCTGCGCAGGCAGCCACTGCCGCCCGGGGGTCCCATGCTGCCGGATCGGGCACCGGGGCGACCACGGCCTTATCCCACCATCGCGGTCCCGCTCCTGAGGAGCTTCAGCGTCAGTATGGGCGAGAGGGGGCAGCCGAAACTGCGTCCTTCTCTCCAAGCCTCAGAGGCTCCCAAACGCCCAAGCCCCTTCCCGGGCCCGGCCGGACGGGATGAGAGGCGGGGCGAGACGTCAGAAGGAGCAGGGCGCGGCGTTAGAAGGAGCCCGGGAGCTCGCTGGAAGCATGTCTCCATAGCGGTCCCGTTCTGCGTGCCCCTTTGCTGCGCAGCCCCCAGCCGGGAAGGGCCGCCGCCGCGCAGCATGGGGAGCTGCTGGCTGCGCCTCGCCGCGCTGCTTGCCCTGGGCGTCCGTCCCAGCCAGGAGTACCAGGGTAGGAAGGGGAAGGAGGGAAAGGGGCTGCGGGACAGCGGCCGGGAGGCGCGGAGAGCGCGGAGCGGAGCCGTCTCCTCACGGAGGCCGGGGGAGCTCTGCTCGCCCGCGGCTCGGCCCGGGGGATGGCGGGGCAGAGGCCCAGTGTCCCAGCAGCCCGGAGGGGCGGCCGGCGGGGCTAGGGTGTCCTCGCTGCTCACTCGCTCCCTGCCTAGAGCGCTTTGTGTCTTCCGTCCCCCGCCTTGTCCTTCCCCGGGCTCGTCCAGGGACGGCTGTCGGTTCAGGTGAAGCCTCATCCTCGGTTTAGAGTAGCGGTTAAAGCTTGTGTCTGTTTTGGGTTTAAACATGGGGGGTGCAGGTTGGTGCAGCCCGTCGCATTGTTACTCGGGGCATCCCACTGGCATCTCCGTGCCTTTACACTGGCAAGCCTACAGAGCCAAGAGAGCGGATGCCCTCTCAAGATTGCTTAAGTAGGATAGAGACTGCGTGGCCCTTATTCATAAAGGGGGAGCAAGTATATGTCTGATCTGCCAGCCAGAGCCCTGCTCTTTGCCCTGGGTTCAGCTGTAACGGTTATTTTTCCCTGCACTACACCAGCTACTGAAAAGAAGAAAAGTAACTGTTACCACTGAACCCAGGACACACTCAGGTGGTTTTGCTCAGTTTTTCCTGCCCGTGGTGACTAACCTCAATTTCAGAGTGCAAAATGGAATGTGAACCTGGCCGGGTTCTTATGCTTCTAGTAATTAAAAAAAAAAAAAAAAAAAAAAAAAAAGAAGTGTATGCTGTTTCACCTCTAATTATTTGCATTTGCTCTACCGAAATCTGAAATAAGCTCAAATTTAGGTCCATTTCTGTGCAAAAGGAGATCCACATCTAGGGTCTGCCTGTTGTTTTAAAGCAGCTGTGTCTTGTCAGATCAAGAGCTGCTGACTTGGCAGACGTTGAAGCAAAGCCAGTGTAAACTGGCATGCTGTGGTGGTTTTATAGGTGTAGGCAATGAAAGCCTGTGGTCAGAGCAGAGCCTTCAGGATGAGTGGGTATTACTTCACACTGAGGTGCGTTACTGTGGGTCGACAGCGGAGAAAAGCAACAAACAGGTGAGAAAAGTGGTTAATACAGTTCACAGGTGTGCATGCAGAGAACCTCTGTTGATTGATGATACCTGTTCTTTGTATCCAGGAGCTACTCCTGCTTAATATATAGCTCTGCCCATGAAGGGGCACAAAATGGCATAATGATGGCATTTGTGAGTTGAAGTTAGCTTGCCATAATTTTGTTGGCATGCTTCAAGTGTCTTCTTTCCAACACAAAGGATGCTAGAACACAAGTTTATGCTGTTTCTTTACAGAAAATGAAGGTATTGGACACATCAGTTGCTAAATCAACAAAGACAACAGAGGTTTCTGTCCTGGCATTTCTCTGAGGACTGTTGCACTGCCAAACTATCTTTATTTTCTTAGGAAGATTACTGAATGCTTTACTTTGTGGTTCATGTGAATGTTAGTCTTCAACCAGTCTGCAGAGGATGCTAATATCCTGTCCTTCCCTTTCTTCCTAAAAGGCAAATGTAACTTCTCCAATCTCAAAAATCTAATTTTTGCATGTAACCTTCAAGTTGGCTGACTCATTTGAAAGTCCAATTTTCCTCTTATGCTTAGTGTCAGAGGCTTCAAAAAGCTTAAATCATTAGCAGCTGTACTGGTAAACCCTAATACAAAGTTAAGGTTTTATGTTCAATTTATTTACTTGTTTTTTAATAAGAGAAAATGGGATATTTTTTTAAATCCTTATTCCCAGTCTGAAGTCTCGTGAGACTGTAAATAGATATTTGCTTTAATGATACTGTGTTGGTATGTAACTGTGCACATGAAGTACAGAATGCCATTAAGTAAACTAAAAAAACTTCAAAAAATCTGTATAGGATGCATGTGTATGTGGCCCTCTTGAATACAGGTCACACATGCACATACATCAGTGAGCTCTTACCAGGAAGTTTAGTCTTGACTATTTTGTAGGCAAAGCCAAACAATCTATTCTGGATTCATACAAAATGCTTATTTTCAGCAGTAGAATGTTGTCTAAACATTAGAAATGGTCTAATCAGCTCTTGAATTAATAATTTAGTAACACTGAAGTTTTTAGCGTAGAACGTTTGTATTCTACCACCCAAAGACTATGGTGAGCACAATGCTAAATAGAGATAATGTGCATGCCATAAACAGAGTTCTGTGATTGACATTGGATGCTAGGCAGTAAAAATCAAGACAGTGTTCTGCCTGTAGAAATGTCACTGAATTAACTATTTCCTTGGCATAAGGAAGGCAACTGAAAAATATCTGAATGCTTTTAACTATTTTAAGTATTATTAAGTATTTGAAGCAGCTGCTTCAAATTGCCAGTAACTATAGTTTCAAATCTTGAAAGGATGCCCATGGTCTTTTTATGTTGTTCCATTCAAAGCCCACAATGCACTTTCAAAACCCTTCTGATGGTACCATTCGGAGGATATTCCTTTTGCTCTTAAATAATGTTTTAGGTATGGATCTTTTGGAAGTTAAAACAAGCATAAAACCTTTTCCCTAAGGATTAAAAAGATATGATCTTTGAGCCCTTCAGTGACTCTTTGACTCTTTCCCAGAGCTCCTCCAATTTCTTCTGTTCTGGTTTCCCAAACTGTGGAAAACCAGCGTAGATCCTTACCCTGTTGGGCTTGGTCAGAGCACTGCTGACCATCCAGTACTACTGGGTGAAGGTACAGCTGTACATACATACATACGTATATGTAGAAATCACTTGTTTGGTGTTTTGAGTACGTGGAGGTGCAATCAAGTGGCACTGCACATTGCAAGACTGTTGTAGTCATGTCTTTGCGCTCTTGGTAGACAGATGAGAGAAAAGGTTAGTCTATGATAAGATTAATGGAAGGTGGTTATACTGCATTAGAACCACACACTGGAAGGGGATATTGGTGTGAAGGAACCATGAACCTCGAGAAAGATGCTATTAAAATCACTTGACGTCCATGTAATATTATAGAACTATTTTCAAAAGCTGCATGAGATTTAATTCAATGCAAACCATGTATGTGTGGCATGGTTTTGATACACGTGTATGGATTAAATATGAGTAGATGGAAGTCTGGTTGTGGAAAGCACAGCTCTTCTCAAAGCTGCATTGCAGAGCAAGGGGTGCATCTATAGGTGAGACTTCCAAGTGCTGCAGCCATTCAGAGGGAGGCAGTCCTTGCCTAATTGAATTTATACTATAAATAGGTATAGAATAGGAAGAGAAAACTGAGGAAGTAAACGTTGCTTAGGGTCATGTGGCAAGCTTAAGAAAACAATCTGGCATTGCAGTTAGTAACCTGATTGCCACTTGTAGCTCTTACCCATCAGACCAAGCTGCCAAATTGCCAAGAAACAGTCTCCAGGCCCCTGAGCAGCTGGCATTCTGCACTGCCAACGGAGGGGCCTGTTGTGTCAGCTGAGGGTTTGTTTTGTTGGGTAGTTAAGTTAGGCAAGCATTGGGTATGGTACAGGAGATAAAATAGAACAGCCAATGGCAGTTATTCTTTATGCCTGGAAACTGCTGTATCCCTTTTATTGTTGGTGCATTGCTAGCAGACATGACGTGGGCTTCCTGAACATCTAGAGTGTATAAACACAGTGTTAATCAAAACTTGCAACTGGGGTTGACATCAGGACAAGTGAGGTTCTGGTCTGTGAAAAGCAGGAATGAGTTTATAACTGGATTATCAAAAACATTGATTCTAAAACCAACTTGGAAATGTTGAGGTGTGTTTTACTGCAGTCTCATCTGTCAGACAGTTGAAACCAGTAGTTGTAAATGAACATTACTGAAAAATATATATTATTTTTTTTTTCCTCTCAGTTTAGAGATATGAATGGGATAGGTATCAGCTGGGCCAAATTTGTGGCTGATGAAGGTGCACGGAACAAGATCAAGCATGCTTTTGCATGGCATTCAGTTGAATAAGCTTGTGATCATTAAGACTGGCTTGAAAATTCAGAGTCTACATATTTGATATATAACCTTAGGCAAGTTGCTTAGACTTACTTGCTTTTCTTTGCTTTTCCCCATTGGAGATGCCTGTGTAAAAAGTCTGTTAGATACTGCTGTGAACTGATTTACAGGAGGAATGGAGTTTGGAGGTGGTAATGGACTTCAGTCCACTGTGTCATATGTCTTGATGAATTGCCAATAAACAGTAATTGACTGAACGCCAGTGAATACAGGAATGTGCTGTAAAGACACAAATGCTGAATCATGTATGAAAATATACAGATGTGTAAAAATACTTAAATTTTTAGGTAGCAATGCAATAGTCTTAGCTCTTGAGCCCTGTACTGTGCTGCCATATGTAAGACTAGGTAGTGTAAGGGTCCTACGAGCATCTCCACTGGGAGAAACTGATTCCAAGGGATGAGTCCCCAGCCCACTAGTGTGATTATTTGGAGTGGAGAGCAATGAAGAGACAAACACCAACACTCCCATCCCTCCCTACCTCCACCCCCATCACACTACTAATGTTTTGTCCAGAAGGTATATCAGTAATCTAACACTTCATGAAACTGTAAGGTATACTGCATTATGATACAGATTGTAATTTATTATTGTCAGCCTTTGCATATTTCATGGTACTTCTCTCAAACTTCTGCAAGTACAAATGTGTTTTTTCCCTGACTGGAGATAACAAATTACATGTTCCTTGAAACACTTGGCTAATAGGCATTCACTTACATTTTTTTAGTGCAGTAAATGAACAGCTCGGCATACAGGACATGGGTGGCTGGCCAGCACTTCTCTGCCACTGTTTCTAACTATTGATTATATTTAAAGGCCATTGTTAAGGTTGTTCAAACTGAAAATTTATGCTGCAGTACCTTGAAAGAGGCTTCAAATTATAGGTTTTTCTGTAACTATTCTGATCTTTCCTGTAACTTGAAATAGCCACTTAAGAGCTCGGCCAGAATTTGAAGCCACTTCAACTTGTCATTTGGCATATCTTTAGATGAAGAGAGAAAGGACTTTTATATTTCTTGAGAGACCAGTGAAAATAAATTAGATTTCCCCAAGTTAACATGTGTGACAAGCTCCGCTTTGCCAGTATTTTCCTTTGGTTTGCCTGAACAATCTTGACAAGATTTTGTTGTGCTTGAGGAAATAAAATGGTGTCTTTCCATGCACATAGTGCACAGAAATACAGAAAGAGTAGTTACACGGAGAGTAAAGCTGTCAAGTGCAACAACAGGATGATAACAAACCATCACCTTATCACCCACCATTATCTTAACTGGTGTTGCTTTACCAGTTTAAGCCCAGCCGGTAACTCAGAACCATGCAGCCGCTTGCTCAGTTCCCCCCATCCTTTTCTCTCCCCATCGCTGCTCACAGAGGAATGGGGAGGAGAACTGAAAGAAACGCAAGTGATGCACAATACAATTGCTCACCACTCACGGACTGATACCCAGTCTGACCTGAGCAGTGATCTCTGCCTTCTGGGTAACTCCCCCGTTTATATACTGGGCCTGACGTGCTGTGGTATGGAATGCCCCTTTGGCTAGTTTGGGTCAGGTGTCCTGTCTCTGCTTCCTTCCGGCTTCTTGTGCCCCTCCTCACTGGCAGAGCATGAGACTCAGAAGTCCTTGATCAGAGTGAGCAAGGCATAGCAACAACTAAAAACATCAGCACTGTTCTCAGACTGAAGCTGAAAACACAGCACTGCACCAGCTACTAAGGAGAAAAATAGGTGTTAGAACCTGAGCCCAGGACAGGCAGCTGCAGGGATTTCCTGTGAAAGAAGTGTCTGAAGTTAGATCCCCCTCTTCAGCTCTGTGAAGATGAGGGGGAATGCGTTAGCATGGCAGCACGTTCAGAGCCTGCTACCAGCATGCCGAAGTGATCTCTGTTCAAACGCCTTGGCGCTGGACTTCTGTTAAAATGAAACTTTTCTGCTAAAAGGCTTATCTGAGAATAAAGTGTGGCTCAAGGGTTTTTGCTTGTTTTCCAAACAGAAGTTACTGGACTGGCTGTGCTGCAGTTCCTTGGTGTGGCTGGCGGGCCTTCATCACCAACTTCTGATTTTCATTTTTAGCACTATTTTTGTGCTTTCTTCGCTAGCACTTAGCAGATGCTGCTTCACATTCCTTCATATCCTTCTCAACAGCATCTTTTTGTGTTGTTCTGGGGAGTTGCACTTTCCTATTAGACAACTGTTGCCTGGTTTTGTCGAGCAGGGTGAACTCCTTGTTCTCTCCCCATCTGTCCTGGGCTTCCTCTTACCCATCACTGCTGCTGAACTCCTGGTGCGCAAGACCTTGGGCAGGATCCCTCACCTCGGTCACTGTTTGTGCAGGTGCTAACACGCCAAATCAGAATGTGGCTCACATAAACTTATGTAGGATGTCTTCCTTTCTCCTCTTAGTTATTTGGTGTGAAAGAAGCACTGAGGATGGGACACATTTTATTGCTGTGGATATTTTGTTGCTGCTGGCCTTCTGTAGGTCTTCACTGCCCTAGTTCTGGCTGTCAAATGTTAGGTCAGTAGCTGGGAGAGCTGCTGTTCCCTCCCAGCAGTGTGCAAGGCAAATTACAGGCTGGGAGAGGGAAACACCCCCAGCCATGCGGGAATGCGGAGCGTCTGCCAGCCTGTGCAGCTCCAGCTGGGTGCAGTTGGGTGTTCTTGGCAATGGATTTTGCCATTTGAGCAGATACAGTTTGTGTAACTTTACGCTTTTTGCTTACTGAATGAAAATGCATCTTTATCTGAGGACAGAGGACATCAGTGGGGTTTAGGTTAGCTGTTCTGAGAGACCAAGTTTTGTCTGATGCATAGACCTCAGAAACAAAGGAGAATGCTTGAAATGAAAAGGACAAGGGGTAATGGGTTCAAACTTAAACAGGGGAGATTTAGGTTGGATATAAGGAAGAAATTCTTTGTTGTGAGGGTGGTGAGGAACTGGAACAGGATTCCTGGAAAAGCTGTGGCTGCCCTATCCTTGGATTCAAGACCAGGTTGGACTGGACTTGGAGGAAGCCAGTGGGAGGTGTCTAGTGGGAGGTGTCCCTGCCCATAGTGGGGGTTTGGAACTACATGATCTTAAGGTCCTTTTCAACCCCTAACCATTCTGTGATTTGTGTTCTGGGTTGCTCTTGTGAGGCACTAGCAGGTCACTGTGAGCTATTTTCAAGGTGGGAGGAACCCACCCGAAACATGCAGGATGCATATCATAAAGAATCTTGATCACATTAATTGATTTGAAACTGATGAACAAATATCTACAGATGTATACACATGTCCTTGATTTGTTTAGTCTTTGAATTGTGATGTGCAGCTGTCATTCAGTGAGTCATAGAAGAAACCTCTGCAGCTTTGCAGGAAGATATGTACCATCAAATTTTATGTTGCTGCTATCATTTGCTTCAGATCTTGCAGCAGATAAATATGTACGCCTGTGAGAATACTCCACATACGCAGTTTTGATGATTTAGAAGTTTGTGTTTTAAGGAAAGTTTGTTTTGAAGATTGAGATTACTGCACTGGTGTTACAGAATGAAACAGTCATGTAAGTTTTAAAGTTTGCAGCAACCCAGCAGACAGGTTTTCTTACAGTTTGAGCAGTATGACTGAAGATGTCTGATTTTATTCTTCCCTACTTCTTGCCTTCTTCTTGCTCATTTCAGGAAATGCCGTAGCCATTTAGAGTCCTGGATTTAGACATGTTGTACATATATCCACTAAGAATAGCACTGTAGCTTGAAAGCAGTCATGTATTCAGGCTTCTCCAGCAGTGCCTTGTCATGCTGCATGGTTTACCCGAAGCCTACACTTAACCACTGTGGGCTGGCAACATGAGTCACTTTGCAAAGCTTGTCTCTTTTTAGGCAGTACCGTGAGAGCTTTAACTTGCTAGGGTCTGTGGTCCATCCTGGTGTCCCTTAGAGGTGTTGCATTAGGTTTGCTGACACTGATTGGCCAGAGAGGGAGAGATGCTGCTTCCAACTTTTGCCTCAGGGTTGTAAGCCTATGCCAATTGAGCTTTTCTTTAGATTTGTCAACTTTAGGGCAATGCACTTAATTATTGATTCAAACCTTCCTGTCTTGAGCCCATCCATTGTGGCTCTCTAGTTATAATGTGTCACTCATAAGTAAAACAGACTGAAATTAATATGCCTCTATCCAGCTGTTCTTGAAGATTAAAACCATGTTGGCTCACTGACATTCACTGTTCTCAAGCTGCCCACAGGCGGATACCAGAAACAATATGCCTGGCACTGAGTTGCAGTGGCAGTGAAATGTTTAAATAAAAAACCCAACTCAACAAATAATAAAAAGGTCTTTCCCATACTTTATTTGCCTGGAGACTGAAAACATTCATATAAGGACTATTATTTCTATTGTACATGCAATACATCACATGGAGTAAAATTGTGTGGGTGTGTTTAGTTTAGCCACAGGTTGCTCTTGGGTGTCTTTAAAGCTGAAAAGGGGTGACCTGTGATGGTGGTCATACCTGCATGCTCTTCTGGCTAGTCTTGCCATTGCCTTTACTGCTGCTTCAGTTACAGCTTCTGGCTGTGTTTCCGTTTTGGTAGGTATAAGGAACCCTATTTTATGTTTCTCATTGGTGCTTGACGTTTATTGTAATGAGATAGGAAATAAGTGTCTGGAAGAAAAAAGAGATGACTGCAACTGTAAATTTGCTTTGACTTTGAGTTTAAGGAAATTTCCAGTCAAATGCATCAAATCCTGAGTGATTCCGTAATAAGGGAAGGCAACAGGTCAGTACAAAGGAATTAAAAATAAGTCCTACATCAGAGTTATAAAAGTTTTCCCTATTTGTAAACCTTTCACAAGGAGAATGGGGTTTGATTTATTTGCAGTGCATGAATGTTGTCTCTAAAGCACAACCCTGGTCTCTCTGTACTCTTCTGCGTTTAACAAAGCTATTCTTTCTTGCATGAAGACAATAAGGCAGGGAACAGAAAAAATTCATTTTGTAGTACTTGACACATGAGAGTAAGTTCATGTATTATTATCGGTCTTTGTGGTGTAGAGTCTGATGGTTTTCAGGGTTCCAGTTCACAGGAAGCCCTGTTCAAAATGTTCTCTTTTTCTTGGATGAGATCACCATGGTAAATGGGACTGCCAAATGGCAACAGAAGTGCTTAAAGGGAACACATGACTAAGACTTTGCATAGATTAGTTGTTGTGCAATTTAAGTAAACATCAACTGAAAAGTCCTTGACACCAATATTGTTCACCAAACTACAGGCTCTTTTCCTTATTGCCCTGCTCCTAAGCCCTTGTGAGAGCTTATGCAGCAATTAATGTTTTGGATTATATTTCCTCAAACAGTTCTTTTAAAACAGTCCTGTTTAATTCCTAGTTACTTTTAGTTTCCATTGTGGAAGGAGCAGTGAGAAATCTCTGCCGTTGCAGTGAGATGCTATATGTGTGTGTGTCTGAGCAGGGGAGGAGGAAGGCTTGGTAGGCTCCATGGTATACAGCAGCTTACAAGTTCATAGACGATTGCATCTCTCTTGGGCTTTTAGTTGTCAGCCACCTGTGATGAGAGTGCTCAAACCCTATAACAAGTTCCTGAAAGTCTCTGAAGGCTGGAGCAAGCTTTACATCAGGGAGATGGCTGATGGACTGGACCTGCTAACAGCTTCTTGCCAAGGCAGCAGGTTGTGGAGGGATGGTTGAAACAACCTGTAATAAAACTGCTTTTTCCCAGAAAACCATTCCTGTTCTTGGAGCAAGCTGGGTGAGGGAGTTGGAACCAGGGAGCTTATTGTCAGGTCTTGCTGGAGGTTGCCCTTGGCCTGATTTCTTACTGGCAAATGTAGACTTGTCTTGGGCTGCTGTTGAACTGGTGCCTTTGCAAATAAGAGATGCTGAAGAGCCTGTCTGCTGCGGCGGGGCAGAGTTGTATGACTGGGTAGCTGCCACGCACAGCTTCTGTAGCCCTTTGCCTTCTACTAGGAGTTTGTGCTCAATGTAACATCCCATTTTCTTTGATGTAAGAAGGCCGGTACAAGACTACATATAAACAGAGGGGGAGTTACATTGGTTGTCTTTTGCACACAAGACACACCATACTGTGGAACTGACTGCACTGTGTGTTTCTAATTTTGCATATCGGTAAAATTTCATGAGAAAGAAGGGAAACTTTAAATCATGAACAGAAATTAGCAGAACTCAAGCATGTTTTTAGGTAGGCAAGCGTGTGGATTCTTTGGTTACTATTTGGCCTATATGCAGTGGAAATTCATGTCAAATCTTTCACTGTTTTCAATGACATGGGACCATATCTGGAAATAGAAGTTGAGAGCACTGAATCAAGGAACCTGAGCATTTGATTATATGTTTGTGTCTGGGTTGTCCAAATCATTAAGTTTGGCTTGCTTTTACTGAGAGCCTCTAGTTGCCGTCCTACAGTCCCTAATGAAGAGTCCATCCCCAGCATCCTTATAGGCCCCCTTCAGATACTGGAAGGCTGCTAGGAGGTCTCCACGCAGCCTTCTCTTTTCCAGGCTGAACAGCCCCAGCTTTCTCAGCCTGTCCTCATACGGGAGTGCTCCAGTCCCCTGATCATCCTCGTGGCCCTCCTCTGGACTTGTTCCAACAGTTCCATGTCCTTTTTCTGTTGAGGACACCAGAACTGCACACAATACTCTGGGTGAGGTCTCACGAGAGCAGAGTAGAGGGGCAGGATCACCTCCTTCGACCTGCTGGTCAGCACTGCCTTTGATGCAGCCCAGGATACAGTTGGCTTTCTGGGCTGCGAGCACACACTGCTGGCTCATGTTAAGTTCCTCATCAACCAAATTACCTTAAGCTAGCACTGTTCTAGCTGCAGCCTGTACTTTCTTACATGGTTGGTGGTGGTTTTGTTGGCCTGGGGTTTTTTGGTGTGGAAAATTCTCTTCACCTGCTTCACAGCAGATCCAGTTGTTAAGTCTGTTAGTTTGGAAAGCTTAAAACATTTTGGCGTACACAGGGTGGCAGTATTCAGAGTTCTTCAGGAGCAAAACTGAAGCTAGTTTGTCCAATAGCTGTTTTCCCCAAAGTTGCATTTTGAGGTAATGTAATTACAGTGTTGGGGAAAAGGGGCTTGCTTGGGATACCAACAAATAACTTAAAAGACTTACTTCAGAAATACTGATCAGATTATTAACTTCAAGAAAGCAGAGTTACTTACACGTACAACCTTGCGCTGCTGCAGTGGAAGTGGAAGTCACAGACCAATTTTTCTGCCGGCGTATGAAGATGAATAAATTTTAGCCTCTGACTTTATTGAGCAGTGGTATTAGGTCATCATTGGAAGCAACTCAGATGTTTCCCTTTTAACACGACAGCTGTGACATCGAGTGTACTCAGGCAGTTTGGTAGCTGAACACTGCTCTTTGATAGATTGTCTAATCTACTCTTCCAGTATGTTGAAGTAGAAAATAAGCTTTTCAGTTGAACTTAAGGTAGCAGATACCTAGAAAAGTATCTTTAAAACATACAGGGACAAAAATTAATCCATAATACAAGATATTCCAGGTGGATTTTTATTCCAAAAAGCAGCATTCGTGGACCAAGTAGCTGCCCTGGAACTTACCCAGACCTGAATATGAGAAACTGATGACTTCTGTGTAACCAGGGCTCTGGAAAACAGTGGGTGTGCAGGTAAGGGAAGGGAGGGTGACTGACTTTCTGCTTGAAAACTACCACACATTGTTGCATAAGTTACCGAATTGTTGCTTTCTAAGTAAGAATCTCTTTGTATTAATACTTGTAGACTCTTTGCCACTTTTAACTGTAAATATTTCCTCAACTCTGCATGTCACCAAATTACTGGCAGAAATGCTGGTCACAAGGCTGGAAACAATTACAGAAGTCCTGCATCTGGATCAAATAGACTTTATGAAAGGAAACTTAGTAGCAGAAAATGTGTAAAGTTTACAAACTCTTCCTAATAGTAAGTTTTAGCTACTGCCAGAGTAAACTCGGAAGACACACAAAATTAATTGAAAAAGTTAATACTACTTCAATACCTACATAAAAATGTCTGGAAACCTGATTTCTGTAAAAGAATCCCCATTCTTGCTTGGAAATACCTTGAAATGGGGATCCTGTGTTTACTCTGCTGCTTTGGTGTGCTCCAGGGCTGAGGAAAAGTTTTCTGCAAGCTGTCATTAAAGCTGTCATCTGTAAATACCTTTGGTATACTTTTAAATCCCTATAAAACAACACTGAAAGCTACTTTTACTATAAAACAAGAAATGTGGGAAACTTTAAATGCCAGCTATTGGTAAAAGCATTACAGAAGTTTTGTAAGTTGATGGAAAGGCAGATGGGCAGTGGTCAGACTTCCTATCTGCAACATCAGGTTACAATGTGAATCAAGTATGTCCTTCCTAAAATGGCAGTTTTTTAGATTAAGTGTTGCTGCTTAATTCTTTTAAGTACATAAAAATAAACTGGGTATAAACCAACATAGGTTCTTACTCTGAACATCAGTTATCCATTTGTCAAAAGCTCCCTTGTCTCTGTTTCTGTAGCTTTTTCCTTATCACTTCTACTGTGTGTTAAGGGGGTTAGTAGAGGGGAAAGAATTAAAACTCTTTTTTTTCATTCTGTCATATGTAGTGCATGTAGCCCAAAACCAAAATTATCCCAGGTTGAGTGCCTGTGGCATTTGGGCCCTTTCAGGCACTGTGGTTTACTAGGTGGTCCTCTCTGTTGCTGCAGTGTCTTCAGTATATTTCCTGGAGTAAAATTATCAATACATTCCTACCCACCGCCACAAAAATTAAAGTGCTGGTGAGCCAGAGAAGCATCTTTCAAGAAACAGGAAACAGATTTAGACCTTTGTGAGCTTGGGGTAGGGAGGGAAGGGAGTAGCCCAATACTACAGACAGCTACAGAATGGTAGTCTGAAAAATATGGTTATCTCAAATACATTAAAATGATGAGAGGAACCAATAACCATAGTAATTGCTTCAGCATTAAAATTAAGGCAAAAAATCCAAGTGCTTTGTCAGCTTCAGAGTTTTTTGTTAGGTCGCTATCTATGCAACCAGTGATGTTCTGTGCATGGGTACTATGGGTAAATCTCTTGCTTGAGTAATACTGCAATACAGTAAAATCTTGTTCTATCCTACTGTTACTTCTCTTCTTACAACCTTTAAATGCTTGGTTACTTTTTTGTTTGGTTGGGTTTTGGGTTTTTTACCCTTAACTCTATGCCAAATTTACCTCTTTCTCATTTAAGCTGTTTGGAATCTGTCACGGATCTGGACTCCTTCACTTACACCACACAGTTCGTACTCCTTTTTCTACTACCAATGACAAAGTATTTCTAGTGAACCACAAGTGTGCAGCCAGCCTGCAATTAGACTTTGGTGGTAGAACTGAAGCTTTAGTTTTCAGATGATCGTAATGTGGACCTGAAGACACCTTTCCTCACCTAAAACATTGTCTTTTTACTGTCTTGTTCTAATAATATGTTCAGTTACAAACCTTGAGCTGTTTATGCATTTAGCTTGCCTCTATGGCATTTTCATTTTTTAGCTGCTGCGAGCTTCTCTGTGTTTTCCCACATGATGACTTTCTAGGCTTTCTAGAATTGTATGAACATAGACATGCAAATTGTCTTAATAGGGTGAACCTCTGAAGTGTGTTGCAGGTTACCTGATTTGTAGTGAGACACCAATAATAGCTATATTTCAATATCTTTTATGTTAGTAGACTTGTGGGATACCTGTTTTGCACTAGCTACACATCTTCAACACATATTGCTTGTTAGGATTGTTATATTTTGCTTAAATTGCAGAAACATTTTTTATCAGGTTATTCCGGCACAGACCCTACAAATGCAGTTAGAAGAGGGCTGTCTATTAACTTGATGTTTTAAGGCTCACTCTGGCATGAGGACATTGTAATCTTTCAGCTCTGCAGGTTGAATGTTGGCCCATTTCTTGTCGTTGCAATTTCTGCCAGATACAGAATCATATTAGAAGGTACTTATTCCCAAAATTTCATTCGCAAAGATTTGCTACTGTGATGCTGTTAACATAATGCTACAATGGAACATCCATGTGGTTGCAGCCTCTTCTACAAATTGGGCAGAACAAGCTTCTGGATGTGAAGATCTGTATATCTGGCTTAGTATATTACCTTGTTCAAATAGAGATGTCATCTCAAACATTTTATTTATTGTAATAGAAAGTGGGTTACTGATCTGTCAGTGCATGCACACATTCTGTCCGACATTTTATAAAATGTGCTCTCATCATCTTGACATACCCACAGCAGGTGGTTTAGTAATGACCCATCTGGTATAATGATCCAGTATGTGGCACGACCCTTCAGCCAATGGATCCAGCCTCTGAAAAAGAAGTTATTTTCTGGGTTAGTTTTTGATGAGCCCCTGTGGCTGCTTGAGCACAAGTGAGATGGATGAGGCCACCCGATAGGTGCAGACTGGCTCAAGTTGTGAGCCTGCTGGCTTGGTTAGAAGTAGGGGCAGAGGGGAAAGTAAGCAATTCACAAATCAACCAATCGGCAGAAACAAGGGTTTGTTGGACTCTGGTCTTGCCATCAGCAGGCAGGATGAGCAGGACAGGCAGAGGTCTGTCCACCTGTAACATCATGATTTAAAGAATGGTTTTGACAGAGCAAGCAACTTTTAAAACCTAAGTTTTAAAGGCTAAGTTTTAAATTAAGGCAGCCTTCTGGCTTAAAAGGATGAAACTGTAAGGTGGTGGTGAAAAGTAAAGGAGGAATTTCTCTACCCCAAATTGTAAAATTAACAATATAAGATGTAGTTGTTATTTACATAGCAAAATAGGAAAATCATAACTAGTGTGTGAATAAACCAAATAAATGCTGTTAGTGAAACTTCTACTGTGGGACATAAGGAATAGTCAAATGGAATATTTAATGAGGCAGCACATCTGGAGAAAGAAATACACTATGTTTGGACTATGCATTTGCAAAACAAGTACGTAAAATACTCTCTCAATCCTACTGTAATGTTACCAATATGCAGAATTGCCTCAGCATGGAAATAAAGTCAGAGGAAGAAGTCCATGCTCTTTCAATCTCTACTAATTATTTTAGGTTTCAAAAATCTAAGACAAACCTCAACTGAAACTATGTAATAAACCATATCTATTACTTTGGAATTAATTTTAGAATTTAATTATATCTAATTCTAGAGCTAAGCTCTAGAAATCCCCCCC